>BGPR01028042.1:0-20263 GCA_013235015.1 Araneus ventricosus
CCTGACTCTTAACTTCTGTTCCACACCAGCAGGAACCAGTGCCGGATTATCAATTTGATAAGGCAAATTGGGGAACTGTCTGGAGGTCCCAGAACCTAGGGAGCCTAAAGGCCGATTTTTCTTTCATAATTTTAGGTTTTTTTTTTTTTGCTTCGGTTTAATTTAGAATAGCCATGCACTTGAACTTCTATTCAAGCATCTTTTAAATTTAAGAACATTAATCTTAGGATTTTTTTTTTCATATTTCCAAATACACTTGCTGATCAATGTGACCTTTTTTGCAGTAACTGACTGACTCACAAATCACCAGCTCTGACTTTATGTTAGGATATTTGAATTGAGATATTTTTTTTTCTTATTTTCCCCCATTTTATTTAAAATTGCTTTTAAACGAAAATTATTATTTTTTAACAAGAAAATGGACACGTGAAAGGTGATCTGCAAGTAATTGTTTTGTTATTTCAGTTGGTCATAATATTTTTACTAGAAAACGGCTTACATAGAAATTAAATAAAAATCAATAAAAAATATCTGGTTTTGGAAGTTTAGAATGGAAAGGGACCCCAAAAACTTAAATTGTCTATAGGTCTCAACAGGGCTTAATCCGGCGGGAGGACGATTAAAAATTTAAAAGTCGACTCTGTTGAGAATTCAAAAAGATTTAAAATGTGCGATTTTGCAGATCTAGTCACCTAGTGGGAAAAAAATTTGTTAAAACAAAGCAAAGTAGCTATTTGACACATTGCATTCGTTAATATTCGATCATAAAATCATTTATATGTACACAAATTTTTTAAATCTTTTGTTACATCATAAATTTTTTTTGTACAGATAGTAATTAATATTTTAGTTTCATTTTCGTGAGTTTATCTTTAAAAAAATTCTACAAAAATGTTATGGTTAAATATTTGGAATTTTTTTAAAAAACCTTATATATATATATATATTCAATAAACTACCGAAATTTCGTTTCCATTTGTCTTAATTGCGTCTTGAAATCTGATAATTATGCAGGTTAAAAGCAATTAAATTTTCTTGCGTTACAAACTGTATTTCTACAAATTATAGACGCTTTTTTTTTATATGACTGCGTTGAAAAATATCTATACAATTAATAAAAAGTCGTAGTGACTCAAAACTATTTTTCTGAAATCTCGGAAATGTGTTTCTGGACTATCTTAAAAGTAAATTAACTCTTTTTCAATTGAACAAGCTAAATAGTGTTCTTAACTTATTTATGAAGGGATTTAACAGCAGATGGAATATTTACCGTCGGAATTATAATTTTTTAAAAACGAAAATACAATTGATTGATGGTTTTATAGCTATATAAAAAAAAATCCGGTTCATTTATTGCCACCTTATGGTATCGTTCAATCTCCCGGTATTGAAACATTAACAGAAACAAAAGAAAATGAGTATTTTTCGTTACAGTAAATCTATTTACTCTCACGTTATTAATACTATAATACACAAGTTAACTATAAATCCATTATATTTCCAAGAACTTGAAGGTTCAGGTTCAGACACTATAGCATTTTATTAAAATTCTTAGCATCTTCCCTGTTTTTATTACTGAATGAAAAACAATTTTCATTATAATAACTATTTTTGTTGAATGGAATAAAAGTGATCCAAAGAATGTAAGTCTCATAATTAATTTCAAAAATAGAAATATTATTTTTTTAAAAAATCGTATTTACTCCATTAAAAATAAAATTCGTTGAATTCTTCACTCTCGATTCTTTCATCTGTCATTTAAATAGAAAACAGGGAAAATCTTAATAAATATTTACATTTTGGATTAAAATATATGAAATATCAAATTCTACAGACAATTTTGCATTAAATATATAGTACTGCAATTAACTTTCATCTTAAGAAATAAAAAAATTACTAATGCAGACGTGATTATCATATATTATAAGAAAAGTTTATTTTGACAGAATTTAATTCATTTGATGTACAAATGAAATTCACTTGTTTCATCTTATGCACGAAAAAGAATTCGCGTACTCTCCTTAAAAACCAGAAGTTTACTACCAAAGCTCTGTTTTCACTACACAGGATGTAAGGTCGTAAAAAAAATTCCACTACTCCTTGAAGAAAAGAGTTTTCCACACCCCGGGCATTCGCCTCGTCCAGGAATTCTTGGAAGGGGGCGGGGGATACTCAATCAATGTCGTCCATTTCCATTTGGCGGGAAAGCTTGTGTACCACGGCATGTCGAGTGGATGGCCGATGCACACCGAGTCAGAGCTTGATAATGGCCTCGCTTGTTTACTTAACTAGATTCAGTTTTTAGGAAAGCTCTATTCTCTGAAGGATTCTTCTCCTAACTTTGTCACCATATGTAGAATATTGTCACTCTTATTTGAACATTTTGTTTTGCGATTCGACACCTGCAATACTAAAAGTTAGGGACGAGGAAAAAGATTCGCCAGTCCATTGTGTAGTGTACTTACGGAAATATTAATTTTTTTAGGATAATCATCTTCTGTTAAGGATAACTTATAAAACAAAGTTCTATTAATTTCATTATTATCGAGGAGAACTCTTTTTATCTCTTCCTAGTTTTTTTTTTATCTCTTATTCCCAGTTTTTTTTAAAATCTCTTCCTGAATTTTGCATATTTTTTTAGTTATCCATTTTTTCACTGCTTATTATTATATTTTTGTACTCCGTTTTCAAAATGCGTAAAGCATCCTCGCTTGAAGTTCAGGAAATTGGTCATTTAAATTTACTTTTGGTAGAGATCAATCGAAAAAACATAGATTAAAATTCAGTACATTTAAATAACTAATTACTAAATAAATCGTGCAAGAGAGTGCCTTTCTCCTTTTACCTCCTGGTTCATTGTATTTATTTATTTGTTTGTATTTGCATTATATATTATCTCTTACAGTTTTTTACAGGCTTTATTCAGCTTTCGCTTACGGCCGAGACCCAGTTTTGCAGAAACAGGTAAAAATTGTCTGCTCGTTCGTACGGCGTAGTACAAAAATATTTGATGAGCAGTTAGCTCTATGTTTGAATTCAAAAATAATAATTTTTTTGCAGTGCTTAAAATTATTCTGCTAGTTTTGCTATTAGCAAATAAATATTTATTTACAGTGGTTTTTAAAATATATGTACTGAAACCATAAACTTTTGTAAGGAAAATATTTTAATATGTTTTTATCTTTAAGAAATTTTTTAAGTAAATTTTTTTCTACTGAAAAATTCAAAGTATATTTAATTATATGCAATTTAAAAATATATAATGTTTAATTTTTAAATATTTGCTGGACTTAAATTATAAACAATTCATATTGGAAAAATAATTTTTTGATGGATGTAAATCCAACCAAACCCATAAGATAAAATACTTTTTAATCACATGGCATTTAGTTTAAAACATAGAATAAAATTCATTGTGTGAAGGAAAAAGTCTGTTTAAAATCTTTTCCTGAATTTTGCATATTTTTTTAGTTATCCATTTTTTCACTGCTTATTATTATATTTTTGTACTCCCTTTTCAAAATGCGTAAAGCATCCTCGCTTGAAGTTCAGGAAATTGGTCACTTAAATTTACTTTTGGTAGAGATCAATCGAAAAAACATAGATTAAAATGCAGTACATTTAAATAACTAATTATTAAATAAATCGTGCAAGAGAGTCCTTTCTCCTTTTACCTCCTGGTTCATTGTATTTATTTATTTGTTTGTATTTGCATTATATATTATCTCTTGCAGTTTTTTACAGGAACAGGTAAAAATTGTCTGCTCGTTCGTACGGCGGAGTGATACATCGCAAAGCTATGTATGTATCAATGCGCATGAAACATTCGGTACTGCGCATTTAGCATTACGCAGGGTTTGCCAGAGAGCTGTGCGCCGATTAGCAGTAGGGAGGTTTGGCGACCTCCCAACGTAAACAAATTGGCGACAACGAAATCATCCAGACGTTCCCTATACTCCCCAAAATTGCACTTATTTAACATAGTACTTGAATGACATTCTGAACTATTTAATCCCCAGGCCACACACAATCCACCAAAATTTGTAAACAAACTCTTATCATTTCTAAGGTTCAAAATAAGAACAAAAATAGCCAGTAGGATACAAGCATTTAATGATGAATCGTTCACTTCTGAGAGCAGCCAAAGATCCGAATCCTATAAGTGCACGGGAAAGAATCTGATTCTACTCTGCAACTCCATTGCGTAGCGCACAGTGGCGAAGCGAGAATAAGTGGCGCCCGAGGCAAAATATAGTTTTTTGACTGTAGTAGTCATTAGTAGCTTGACAAAGGTGAATGATTCCCGGGTAATGGTACAATTTTTCGCCCCTTCATCATATCTTAACTCAAAAAGTGACACCAAGCGCACTAATATTTTGTCTCTATGGCGTCCGGGGCATCTTTACCCTTCTTGCCCCAGTCGCTACGCCTCTGGTAGCAAAAGTGATATAATAAAAGGGGGAGGAATACTAATAGTAAGAGTAAAGGAAATGCTCACAGTCAAAACAGAAGTAGGAACGGAAAAGCACAAGTTGCTCAACAATTTTGCTTAGTGGCGTAAAACAGGGGCAACCCAGATAGCAATTTTAGTTTGCAGCAATCTTGCTCTGCAAATCTGCAACAAATTTGACATGACAAGAGTGCAAGCTTGAAACAAGTTTGCAGCACGTTAACGCAAGCTTCGAAGTCACCACGTGTCAAATTTGCCACTTCAAACTCATTGTAATAGCAAAAGCAGAGTACGAACACAACCTCGGATTAGAACTCGCGACCTACCGCTTCCTAACCTGACGCTCTAACCACTCGGCCAGCTAAACTCTGAGAGCAGAAGATCGATTTCGCTCGAGTCGATTCGTATACGATTTATTTTAAACTGTTTTCTTGATTTCATTAATTTTTTTAAATTTTGAGTTGAGAATATGATTTGAAGTCAAAGAGAGAGCGATTTTCGCTAATAACTACGTTTTGCTAGTAGAATAAATTATGAAATTAGAGTTCAAAAGTAATTACTTTAAAATGGGACAAAATGTATAATTTAGTATTTTTCAACAAACATTGACTGTTTTTTAGGTTTAATTTTGTTTTTAAACGTTAAAATTTCAACATTAAGAAAAAGGCGATAAAATTTTCTTTAAAGTGCGAGTTCTAGTAAAAAGATGGAAAATGTTTCAAAATTTATATATAGGGAACGTCTGGATGACCGCCAATGGTTATCGCCAAGTAGTAAACAAAGCGAGCGATAGCTCGCGGGAGTGGGGTACTCTGTCGATTCTTCTCTTCGACTCTTATGCCTGTGGATCTCTTAGGTGTTAACCGGTTTTTTGCTTCCGCCTTAGCAAGTAGTTCTCAACTGTTATGCGGTTCTTTGCCTCCGCTGTAGTAAATAGTCCCAACAACTGTTATGCGGTTCTTTGCCTCCGCTGTAGTAAATAGTCCCAATTAATTAAGTAATTATTTAAAGTAATCTTCATAAATTTGAATAAAAACATTAAGAAATATTCATTTCTCTGAAAAACATTTACTTTTTAATTTAGTTTTTCGTGTATTTTGCAATTCTAAATAAATTAAATATTAATGTTAATTTTTAATTATATAATTAAAAATTGATATTTTTAACATAGTAATTTACTGCTAAAGAATTTTATTAAATAATATTTCTCTTATCAATTTTTAAAAGAAAAGAAAACGTTACTTTTTAAATTTTGTATCTTATTTTTTTTTTCCCTGTATTGTTTGCAAAAATATCTTATAGCAATTTTTTTTTGTTTGTTTCTTTCAACTTAGAAAGAAATTTCGATTGAAATATGACATCACTGTATCCGAAGAATTTGAAAGTTTCAGAAATTATAATATGTACAAAATATTGCATAAAATGACACAAGAAATTTATTATTTAGAATTGGATCTTTTTTTTTCAGTTATGCCTATATTGATTTCAGATAACATTTTTTTTTTTTTTTCGTCTCTCTTTTTAGAAGTCGGGGATAATAAAATGCTTGAAAAAAATGAGGGGAAAAATTAAACATTTCTTAATATTAGAAGAAACAGTCTTGCATTATTTTTCTATTCTGAAGATGCATTTTCATGAAAAATAGAAGATAAAAATCTTTTATATACGTTTCCAGTGTGAATGTATCGTCAATTTCAGATTCTGTGCATTTCTGAAGTTTTTAAATGTATTTAAAATAAAAGGTCTATATATATAGCCTTGTTACAGGATCGTCTACAAATAGCGATTTGACAGAATTTTTTTCGGCCCGGAATTGGGAGTCAGTAGTTTCTCTAAGATATTATTCTTAACAAGCATAAGTTTCTTAAACAAAGAAATTGAGCAAATTCCATTCCATGTTGGTGTGGTGTGAAAGTTCCAAAGCAAGACCAAAAATAAATCTTGGTTCTTGCTTTAAAAAATACGGATATTTTATACGTGTTTTTAAAAACTATCTTTACTGCTGCTTAATCAAAGGAGAGAAAATATTCTCCTAAAAAAAATTTCTAATGGAACAGTGCCGCTTCGATTCGGCGCAACCCGATTCAAAGTAATTCCTTATAAAGCTGACAATTAGACGCAAAAATATGGCATAAATAGACATAGATAATACATCTAAACAGAAACAAACTCATTTATTTTCAAGTTGAAATTAAGAAAACAAAAACAAAAAAATCGTCTTGTGAAATTAAAGGAACTTTTTTAGAGTTTCTTAATGCATCTGAAATGGGCTTTCTGAAAGAGCCTTTTGCAATAAAAATTGAAAGTAACAAGCTAATGAACATTGATAAATTCTACTAAAAAGTCCCAGAAAACTGATTAGTTAATAGTGAACTGGGGACTCCAAAATTCAACTGTCCAAAAATTCACAAGAAAGAAGGTCTTGAAAGTTTCTCCAACGATAGACAATGATTATGTATAACTAAATTTCCTAAAAATCTGGCACATGAGTAAAAAGCCTTCATGTTCAATTTACCTCATGGAATAAAAAAATTTCTGTACCTAATTTTTGGTAATATATGGTCAACTTACAACAGAAAGCCATCTCAACGGAACTAATTTTGAAATTGAAGCTTAGTTTTAGTCTTTAAAATTGAAAATCACGACTATCAAACTCTAAAGTACATTTATTTATTTTTTAAGTAGAGAAGAAAATGATTGAATTTCAGCTCAAAATATAGCAAGTTTTTGCATCGAATTACATCGTCAATGAATGACTTGATTTTACCTCATTCATTTTAAAATATGATAAATCGTTGAACATACGATATAAGGGTATGATAGGTTAAGAGGTTAATTTATGAACTCATTATATATACATGCTAATTTTTAAAAATTTTGTTTAGGAAATATATAATTAGTTCAATTTTTTATTGAAACACTTTTTTTTTTCCAAAATGGCATGTACTTGTTTTTTCATAATAAAATTGCTTCTTATAACATTTAAATCTAATCGTAAAATCCGTTTACAAATTAAATTTTATTATGTAATTAGTAATATAGTATACTGTGCAGTGAAAAATTTATTTTCAATTATTAAACTAGAAAGATAAAAAAGTTAATCAAACTCAATAATTTATTCCTACTTAAAATAATGCTGTACTTTTAGAGTTTAAAATAAAACACACAAGCCTCCTCCCCCCTCCTTTTTTTTTGAAGAAATCTTAATATAAAATAAAATTCATTTGTGGGTATGTATGTTCCACATCTCCTAAACCACTGGAAGGATTTGAACTAAACTTTGCACAGTTATTATTTAAGACAAGAGAAAGATTTGAAAAGTCGATGACCTGTCAACTTTTCAAAGACCAAAAATTAATTAACCATCCAGTTAATTAGTAATTAACTAAAATTTTACTTTCTCAATGATACCAATTTCATATAGGTGAAATTTGTCCTTAAATTTTTAAAAATTTTATTAAAAAGTAATCGAATAAATGCAGACGATTTTGAAGTAAAGCAAATTTATAGATACTCTGTTGCTAGGCAAAGGTGAGACTTTGAACTGATCTACCTTTATTTTCTTATATTTTGTCAGTCAGCTTTTAGATGCCCCAAATTTAACTAAAATTTTAGGTAGTTAAAAATTAAGCATGATTATGACGTTTTTCCTCGATATATTTCAAAATATCTCACAAAAACTATTTTTACACCGTATTAAAGTTTTTTAAAAATTTATTTTCAGTGGCAGGAATTTCATTTCCGTTCAATTTGTTGCTCTCATTTTAATAATTTTTCAAAAATTAAACAGTGCATAAAATTCACATTTAGTAACTATATATATTTTTTTATTGTTGAAGAACAAGAATGCATACTAAGAATTGTTGCTAAAGCATATAAACAGAATTCTGGAAGAACTCTAAAGAAAAGCTGAAAAGCATACGATTCGGAACAATTATTGATATGGTTTATTTTAACGCTTTTTATTAATAAAAAATTATCTATTTAATTAATTGTCCCAAAACATGCGTTAAACCTTCGCCTTTCTTATACTTCAATTATTTGTGAAAACATTTGTCTTGTGTCAAAATTACTTGGACTTGTTTCCAGTTAGGGTAAAACCTCAAATGGTTTCTTCCAGGAAAGCAATGTGTTCAACCGTCATTCATCAAGATAAAAGTGGCAGGCATTCAAGCGGTCCCTTTTGTCCCCATAGTCCATCAATCAGCCCCATATGAGCTTGACAATCCATCCTTCTCTGTGGTTTTCACTTTTCAGGGCCTGCGAAATTTTATACCCTGGTCTTGGACAGTATAAATTATAAAATACTGTTCAAATTTTAAATGGGAAAAAATGATTTTTCATTATTTGCACATTAAAAAAAATATTAACCCATTGATGCATTTTTTTTAATATTCTAAATATCTTAATTCCAATAATGAAATTTGAGAAACTCTCTTCTTTTTGGACTTGCTAAACAGAAATAAAGTTATCATTTCTGGCCATGGCAATAATAAACATAAAAGAAAATTCAGAGGATAAATTAAAAATATTATAAGTAAATTCCCATTTTTATAAAAACTTCCAATAGGATGGAATGTCCACTTAAATGGTGGAAAAAAAATTAAGATTTGCAAATTTAGCAAGAAAATATCTTTCAGCTCCTGGAAGTACAGTACATAGTAAGCACTGATTTTCTGCAGTTTGTAATATATATGTAAGAAACCAAACTAAACAAACTTCTTCCTGAAAATGCTTTTTCAGTTTCAATAAAAAATATATAAAAAAAGTACTTTTTTCATTTTTTTGTATTAATTTTTTATTTAAATTTTATATAATTTGAAAAAAGATAGCAATTAACTGTAGCCTCGAGAATAAAAACCTCTAAGTAAATGTCAAAACGCGTTATTGTTTTGAATATGACTGGTTGCGCTTATACCTATCGTTTGTATTTTCAAATAATCTGAAAATTAATGCATAATGACGATTTACACGCTCGCAGCTGACGTAATAGAACAAAATTAAAAAAAAATTACAGTAAATGATTATAGAGGCTAGATAGATATATTATCTTTGACAAAAGAACCTCAATAACGTTCAAACTTAAAAATTTAATGAATTACGGTAGAATTTCGACCGCTGGGCGACCACTAGTTTTATTAATTAAAAACAATCTTTTCATACATAGGAAATATTTTCTTTATTGTTTGAATTCCTTCTAAATGAAAATATTATACATAGAGAAAAGTCGACAAATTTGGCCGGGCGCTTAGAATGTACTGGTATCATAACTTCATTCTATTAAATATGTAGGCCATAAAACAGAAAATTATGTTATTACAATGCATGTGTGGTGTATGAACTCATTTTTAAGAGAAAGCGATACATGTTTACAGTTAGCAAACAACTATTTAGATTTAGGTATCATCAATAAATTATTCTAACAAAACACAAAAAGCCCTTACACTGTCGTAAAGTAAGTAGGAAAATATGTTATTACTAAACCTGGCGTTACTCGGGATCCATATTTTTTTTTATATCATCACAAAATATTAATAAAAATATGTTCTGCAAAATATAACATCAAAAAACAAAAAGTTAGAAAAATACAAGAAAATGATTTTCGATGTTTAATAATTAAAACAGCTGTAGCATAGTATTGCGTCCCGCGCATTGTTTGCAAAACAAAGGCGCTTCCGAAAATTAAAAAAAAAAAATGCTAAAAATCAGGAACGTTACCCAAAAGCTTTAAATTACTCTTATTAGAATGGGGAAGTTTTGCCTTTTACACTGAAACACGTTTACGTTTCTAGGATGAGAATACATGCAGGAAATATGCCAAAGATGCCTGAATTTAAAACATAAAATTAAATAAATAAAAAATATAATTCGAATTTAAAAAATATATTACGGCATTAGCTCCCTTTTTTTGCTAATGTATGAATGTGCCAAGTTTAGTTCCGGCCAGTCAAACGGTCTGGGAGTGCTTAAAGACCAAAAAAATACATACTGCAAAAAAATTGCTCTTTTATATATATAAATATCCTGAGAGAGGAAGTTTGTTTGGCTACAATTTATTATAACAATTTCATTAAAATAATTTAAAGATACGAATAGGGGATTTCTTCTTCTTTTTTTATTGTTGCCCAAAAGTTGGCCTAGATTGGACTATTTAAATTAATGCGATTATTATCTTGAGCTACAGGAATAGCTCTGAGAGCAGATATTGCCAGTAGTACTCATAAATTTGAAGTGGGACAAGTCAAAGGAAAAAAGAAACCTTAATTGGACCGATGACACAGTTTGTTAAGCTAATTTTTTTTCCTACTTTAAAATGTATTTTGATAAAAAAAAAAATAATAATAACTTTTTCTGAATATAAATACAAAAAAATTGTACTACTTGTTTTTCATGTCTTTCGTCTTACTTTTCTATCACTTAACATTAAAAAAATATCAACGTAGTCCAAATTCAGCGCTTCTCCCCTATTTTAAATCATTTAATTTATTTGTCTCCGAGTTGACACTTATATGTTTAATTAAATTTTATATGTGCATTTCCCCAAAAAAATTTTAATAACTTCTGAAAAAAAAATTATGGTTCGGCGGGTATTAAAAATTATTTGGTCTGTATTTTTTCAAGGATCAACTAGAGTTAAAATTTGGATGTTGTCATTTTAATTAAAAATAAAGTTCCAGACGATACGAGAGTTTTGTTTATTATAATGGTCTACATACAAATAATTTTAGCATTAAAATATTATATAATTTTTTAAAAATGTTTATTTATTCGCGTGTTGTCATTACATCGGCTTATTATCAGATCCACTAAAGTTAAACATGAAAATATTTTTAACCCTAGGAACGCTTGGTATTGCAGCTAGTTTTGAATAAATGACGGCGCATCCTACCTAAAGCAATTTCATGAAAATTGGATCATTAGCTTAGCAGCAAAGTGGAATATGTATACATACAAATATGCAGTTTAATTATTTACGCAATTGTTAATCATTTCATCAGAGAATCTGATATTAATTTGCACATCACCACGAAACAGAATATAAACTCCTAAAAAATTTTTGAGATAGAAATTATATGAAGAAGAATTTAATAAACTAAGCATATTGTATAAAGTAAGCCACCAAAATTTTGCCACTCCATTTCTTACAGCAGTACCATTTTATAATTATGATACTTTTAGCATCGAAACAATGAAATTGTGAATTTCATTTAGATTCCCGTCTTGAGTTTTTACTATAGAATATTTCAAATGATCAATGAATTTTATTACAAAGTTTAAATGAAGCTGCTTACCCCAAGTTAAGCGATTTACCTGATAATTTTTACCAAATCTGCTAAATGCTAGATATAGTTATTTTAATATTGGAAACAAAAGTTTTGAATACAACAAATGTTCCTCAAATTTTATTTATTTATTTATTTTATTTTTAAGAACAATTGTTTAACCAGTGTTATAGAAAACCATTTAATAACTTTACTCGAGTATTTAATTAAGATAAAATTAAAAACTTTTCAATTACAAATTCAGATTATTTTAGCTTTATGAAAGTCCCGCTTTGTGTGAAGCAACACGTAGGCTATTTCTGACCCAGCCTCGCATTTTTCAGCTGTGATCAGATATCGAGGACATCTGAGCCGGCACCCCCAACTCTTAACTTCTGTTCCACACCAGCAGGAAGCAGGGTACACTTTTCAAAAGTAAATAACTCACACACACTAATGACCCATAATGATATTCCCAACTTAAATATTTAATAAAGAAGTTTTCGTAATTAAAAAGCTATTTATAATTATGAAAAAAATTTAAACAATACTATCTGAACGTTTTAGGTATAATTCAAGATGCAGAATTTAATGCAACATATATGAACGTTTCGTACCTCGAAACCTTTTCAGAGAGTGTGAGTACTTTTCTCCTTATTTTCGATTTGATGCGACAACTTTCCGTCTCGTATTTGTTATAGTAATAAAGAAAATATTCGTCCGTGCTTAAAAATTTGTATCGGTACACGGGAACTCGAATATATGTCGAACATTTATTTAAGAAAAAGCCATGTTTTTTCGGTGTTTAAAACAGAAATACTTTGGCAAGAAAAACTGATTCTTGAAAATGCATTAGACAAGTTCAGGATAATTTTTTGAAGGTATTGAAAAACCAAGGGTTTTAATTTTTATAATTTCAAAAGCTAATATTGGATTTTATTTTTTATAAAAAGGAGTAATTCATTTAAAGAATTTCGGAAATATATTTTTTTGTTTTGTTTTAGCTGAGAATCCTTGCTTTAATATTGCAAAAATGCTCTGAGTAATTTTTCATAGATTTCTTATGGCTTTAAAAGTAAACGTCAACCTTATAAAACACAGTATTTGATTCAATTAATCTGATTTTGGCATAATAATATTTATATTAAGAAAAGTAAAATTGCGCTCTCGAGACAATAACGATAAATTCATCAAATTTTAAAGATAACATTTAAGATAGCTCAAAAGTAGTAGTTGAAATCCTCTAATCCGAATTAATTGGGACCAGTGCGAAATTCCGATAAAAATAGAAAAGAAAAAGATGTGTGCTAAAAAAGAATGACAGACAAAAGACAAAAAGCACTTACGTTGGTGTAAACTAAGAAAATATGTTATTACTAGCTGATAACCCGGCTTTGCTCGGGATCCATATTTTTTCATATCATCACAAAATATTAATAAAATAGGTTCTGCGAATAAAGTACCAAAAGACAAAAAAGAGAGAGAAAACGATTTGTTTCGATGTGTATAAAAATTAAAACCTGAAGCATAATATTGCGCCATGGTATACGCGCTTCATTTGCAAAACAAAAGCGTTTACGAAAACTATTAAAAATTGCTAAAAATTAGGAAAGTCGCGCAGAAGTTTACCCTTATTAGAACAGGAAAATTTTGTACTTTACAATGATATAAAAATCCCGGTTCGAAGATGAGAATGAATGCAGAAAATAGGCAAAAAATGCCTGAATTTACCACTTAAAATTAAATAAATAAAAATCTGATTTAAATTTTTTTAAATATTAACTGCCCTAACGCCTTTTTGTGCTTATATATCAATGTCCCAAGTTTGATCTCGGTATGTTAAACGGACTGGTAGTGCATAAAGAACAAAACTATACGCAAAAAATGCTTTATATATATATATTAATATCCTAAGATAGGAAATCTGTTTGGCTACAATTTATTATAAAAATTTTATTAAAACAGTTTAAAGATAAGTTTTAGGGGTCTGTTGTCCAAAAGTTGCCTAGATTGGTCTGCTTAAATTAATGGGATTATTTTTAACGTAGGACTACGTTCCTCCCGTTGGGGTCTCAGGAAGGAATTTAATTCACACGCCAAAACGCCACAGAAAACTTGTATGGGAGATCCTCTATATCTGGATAACTACATATGTTAAAAACATAACTAAAGTCTTATTTCAGAGATAAAGGGTAACAACGGAGTTCCAAATAAATAAATAAATAAATAAAAATCGGAATGTAGTTCAGCGACTACTGAGTCGCAAAATTTTTCCAAAATGCGCATGAATTAAATTATGTATGCTACTTTTCATATAATCGACCGACCCTACACAGAATTGTAACATATCCACGGACGATTGAAGAATTCAAAACAAAAGAATTGATATTGTAATATATTTCATTAAGAAATGAAACAATTTTCATTGTAACCTTAGTTTGATTTTATTTCGCCAATTTTCTATACATTAGTGTTTCAGAGAAACAAAAGAGAATTGAGAGTAACTTCGAGAAACAAAAGAGAATTTAGAGTAAATTCGAGAAACGAAAGAGAATCGCGAGTAAGAAAGAGAAACCGAGAAACAAAAGATAGAAGAAACAGTGATATAGAAAATCACTTAATAACTTTATTCGAGTATTTAGTTAAGATAAAATTAAAAACTTTTCAATTACAAATTCAGATTATTTTGGCTTTAGAAAAGTCCGTTTTATGTGAAGCAACACGAGGGCTATTTATAGCCCAGCCTCATAATTTTGAACTGTGATCAGATTTCTAGGACAACACCTGAGCCGGCACCCCTGACTCTTAACTTCTGTTCCACACCAGCAGGAACCAGTGCCGGATTATCAATTTGATAAGGCAAATTGGGGAACTGTCTGGAGGTCCCAGAACCTAGGGAGCCTAAAGGCCGATTTTTCTTTCATAATTTTAGGTTTTTTTTTTTTTGCTTCGGTTTAATTTAGAATAGCCATGCACTTGAACTTCTATTCAAGCATCTTTTAAATTTAAGAACATTAATCTTAGGATTTTTTTTTTCATATTTCCAAATACACTTGCTGATCAATGTGACCTTTTTTGCAGTAACTGACTGACTCACAAATCACCAGCTCTGACTTTATGTTAGGATATTTGAATTGAGATATTTTTTTTTCTTATTTTCCCCCATTTTATTTAAAATTGCTTTTAAACGAAAATTATTATTTTTTAACAAGAAAATGGACACGTGAAAGGTGATCTGCAAGTAATTGTTTTGTTATTTCAGTTGGTCATAATATTTTTACTAGAAAACGGCTTACATAGAAATTAAATAAAAATCAATAAAAAATATCTGGTTTTGGAAGTTTAGAATGGAAAGGGACCCCAAAAACTTAAATTGTCTATAGGTCTCAACAGGGCTTAATCCGGCGGGAGGACGATTAAAAATTTAAAAGTCGACTCTGTTGAGAATTCAAAAAGATTTAAAATGTGCGATTTTGCAGATCTAGTCACCTAGTGGGAAAAAAATTTGTTAAAACAAAGCAAAGTAGCTATTTGACACATTGCATTCGTTAATATTCGATCATAAAATCATTTATATGTACACAAATTTTTTAAATCTTTTGTTACATCATAAATTTTTTTTGTACAGATAGTAATTAATATTTTAGTTTCATTTTCGTGAGTTTATCTTTAAAAAAATTCTACAAAAATGTTATGGTTAAATATTTGGAATTTTTTTAAAAAACCTTATATATATATATATATTCAATAAACTACCGAAATTTCGTTTCCATTTGTCTTAATTGCGTCTTGAAATCTGATAATTATGCAGGTTAAAAGCAATTAAATTTTCTTGCGTTACAAACTGTATTTCTACAAATTATAGACGCTTTTTTTTTATATGACTGCGTTGAAAAATATCTATACAATTAATAAAAAGTCGTAGTGACTCAAAACTATTTTTCTGAAATCTCGGAAATGTGTTTCTGGACTATCTTAAAAGTAAATTAACTCTTTTTCAATTGAACAAGCTAAATAGTGTTCTTAACTTATTTATGAAGGGATTTAACAGCAGATGGAATATTTACCGTCGGAATTATAATTTTTTAAAAACGAAAATACAATTGATTGATGGTTTTATAGCTATATAAAAAAAAATCCGGTTCATTTATTGCCACCTTATGGTATCGTTCAATCTCCCGGTATTGAAACATTAACAGAAACAAAAGAAAATGAGTATTTTTCGTTACAGTAAATCTATTTACTCTCACGTTATTAATACTATAATACACAAGTTAACTATAAATCCATTATATTTCCAAGAACTTGAAGGTTCAGGTTCAGACACTATAGCATTTTATTAAAATTCTTAGCATCTTCCCTGTTTTTATTACTGAATGAAAAACAATTTTCATTATAATAACTATTTTTGTTGAATGGAATAAAAGTGATCCAAAGAATGTAAGTCTCATAATTAATTTCAAAAATAGAAATATTATTTTTTTAAAAAATCGTATTTACTCCATTAAAAATAAAATTCGTTGAATTCTTCACTCTCGATTCTTTCATCTGTCATTTAAATAGAAAACAGGGAAAATCTTAATAAATATTTACATTTTGGATTAAAATATATGAAATATCAAATTCTACAGACAATTTTGCATTAAATATATAGTACTGCAATTAACTTTCATCTTAAGAAATAAAAAAATTACTAATGCAGACGTGATTATCATATATTATAAGAAAAGTTTATTTTGACAGAATTTAATTCATTTGATGTACAAATGAAATTCACTTGTTTCATCTTATGCACGAAAAAGAATTCGCGTACTCTCCTTAAAAACCAGAAGTTTACTACCAAAGCTCTGTTTTCACTACACAGGATGTAAGGTCGTAAAAAAAATTCCACTACTCCTTGAAGAAAAGAGTTTTCCACACCCCGGGCATTCGCCTCGTCCAGGAATTCTTGGAAGGGGGCGGGGGATACTCAATCAATGTCGTCCATTTCCATTTGGCGGGAAAGCTTGTGTACCACGGCATGTCGAGTGGATGGCCGATGCACACCGAGTCAGAGCTTGATAATGGCCTCGCTTGTTTACTTAACTAGATTCAGTTTTTAGGAAAGCTCTATTCTCTGAAGGATTCTTCTCCTAACTTTGTCACCATATGTAGAATATTGTCACTCTTATTTGAACATTTTGTTTTGCGATTCGACACCTGCAATACTAAAAGTTAGGGACGAGGAAAAAGATTCGCCAGTCCATTGTGTAGTGTACTTACGGAAATATTAATTTTTTTAGGATAATCATCTTCTGTTAAGGATAACTTATAAAACAAAGTTCTATTAATTTCATTATTATCGAGGAGAACTCTTTTTATCTCTTCCTAGTTTTTTTTTTATCTCTTATTCCCAGTTTTTTTTAAAATCTCTTCCTGAATTTTGCATATTTTTTTAGTTATCCATTTTTTCACTGCTTATTATTATATTTTTGTACTCCGTTTTCAAAATGCGTAAAGCATCCTCGCTTGAAGTTCAGGAAATTGGTCATTTAAATTTACTTTTGGTAGAGATCAATCGAAAAAACATAGATTAAAATTCAGTACATTTAAATAACTAATTACTAAATAAATCGTGCAAGAGAGTGCCTTTCTCCTTTTACCTCCTGGTTCATTGTATTTATTTATTTGTTTGTATTTGCATTATATATTATCTCTTACAGTTTTTTACAGGCTTTATTCAGCTTTCGCTTACGGCCGAGACCCAGTTTTGCAGAAACAGGTAAAAATTGTCTGCTCGTTCGTACGGCGTAGTACAAAAATATTTGATGAGCAGTTAGCTCTATGTTTGAATTCAAAAATAATAATTTTTTTGCAGTGCTTAAAATTATTCTGCTAGTTTTGCTATTAGCAAATAAATATTTATTTACAGTGGTTTTTAAAATATATGTACTGAAACCATAAACTTTTGTAAGGAAAATATTTTAATATGTTTTTATCTTTAAGAAATTTTTTAAGTAAATTTTTTTCTACTGAAAAATTCAAAGTATATTTAATTATATGCAATTTAAAAATATATAATGTTTAATTTTTAAATATTTGCTGGACTTAAATTATAAACAATTCATATTGGAAAAATAATTTTTTGATGGATGTAAATCCAACCAAACCCATAAGATAAAATACTTTTTAATCACATGGCATTTAGTTTAAAACATAGAATAAAATTCATTGTGTGAAGGAAAAAGTCTGTTTAAAATCTTTTCCTGAATTTTGCATATTTTTTTAGTTATCCATTTTTTCACTGCTTATTATTATATTTTTGTACTCCCTTTTCAAAATGCGTAAAGCATCCTCGCTTGAAGTTCAGGAAATTGGTCACTTAAATTTACTTTTGGTAGAGATCAATCGAAAAAACATAGATTAAAATGCAGTACATTTAAATAACTAATTATTAAATAAATCGTGCAAGAGAGTCCTTTCTCCTTTTACCTCCTGGTTCATTGTATTTATTTATTTGTTTGTATTTGCATTATATATTATCTCTTGCAGTTTTTTACAGGAACAGGTAAAAATTGTCTGCTCGTTCGTACGGCGGAGTGATACATCGCAAAGCTATGTATGTATCAATGCGCATGAAACATTCGGTACTGCGCATTTAGCATTACGCAGGGTTTGCCAGAGAGCTGTGCGCCGATTAGCAGTAGGGAGGTTTGGCGACCTCCCAACGTAAACAAATTGGCGACAACGAAATCATCCAGACGTTCCCTATACTCCCCAAAATTGCACTTATTTAACATAGTACTTGAATGACATTCTGAACTATTTAATCCCCAGGCCACACACAATCCACCAAAATTTGTAAACAAACTCTTATCATTTCTAAGGTTCAAAATAAGAACAAAAATAGCCAGTAGGATACAAGCATTTAATGATGAATCGTTCACTTCTGAGAGCAGCCAAAGATCCGAATCCTATAAGTGCACGGGAAAGAATCTGATTCTACTCTGCAACTCCATTGCGTAGCGCACAGTGGCGAAGCGAGAATAAGTGGCGCCCGAGGCAAAATATAGTTTTTTGACTGTAGTAGTCATTAGTAGCTTGACAAAGGTGAATGATTCCCGGGTAATGGTACAATTTTTCGCCCCTTCATCATATCTTAACTCAAAAAGTGACACCAAGCGCACTAATATTTTGTCTCTATGGCGTCCGGGGCATCTTTACCCTTCTTGCCCCAGTCGCTACGCCTCTGGTAGCAAAAGTGATATAATAAAAGGGGGAGGAATACTAATAGTAAGAGTAAAGGAAATGCTCACAGTCAAAACAGAAGTAGGAACGGAAAAGCACAAGTTGCTCAACAATTTTGCTTAGTGGCGTAAAACAGGGGCAACCCAGATAGCAATTTTAGTTTGCAGCAATCTTGCTCTGCAAATCTGCAACAAATTTGACATGACAAGAGTGCAAGCTTGAAACAAGTTTGCAGCACGTTAACGCAAGCTTCGAAGTCACCACGTGTCAAATTTGCCACTTCAAACTCATTGTAATAGCAAAAGCAGAGTACGAACACAACCTCGGATTAGAACTCGCGACCTACCGCTTCCTAACCTGACGCTCTAACCACTCGGCCAGCTAAACTCTGAGAGCAGAAGATCGATTTCGCTCGAGTCGATTCGTATACGATTTATTTTAAACTGTTTTCTTGATTTCATTAATTTTTTTAAATTTTGAGTTGAGAATATGATTTGAAGTCAAAGAGAGAGCGATTTTCGCTAATAACTACGTTTTGCTAGTAGAATAAATTATGAAATTAGAGTTCAAAAGTAATTACTTTAAAATGGGACAAAATGTATAATTTAGTATTTTTCAACAAACATTGACTGTTTTTTAGGTTTAATTTTGTTTTTAAACGTTAAAATTTCAACATTAAGAAAAAGGCGATAAAATTTTCTTTAAAGTGCGAGTTCTAGTAAAAAGATGGAAAATGTTTCAAAATTTATATATAGGGAACGTCTGGATGACCGCCAATGGTTATCGCCAAGTAGTAAACAAAGCGAGCGATAGCTCGCGGGAGTGGGGTACTCTGTCGATTCTTCTCTTCGACTCTTATGCCTGTGGATCTCTTAGGTGTTAACCGGTTTTTTGCTTCCGCCTTAGCAAGTAGTTCTCAACTGTTATGCGGTTCTTTGCCTCCGCTGTAGTAAATAGTCCCAACAACTGTTATGCGGTTCTTTGCCTCCGCTGTAGTAAATAGTCCCAATTAATTAAGTAATTATTTAAAGTAATCTTCATAAATTTGAATAAAAACATTAAGAAATATTCATTTCTCTGAAAAACATTTACTTTTTAATTTAGTTTTTCGTGTATTTTGCAATTCTAAATAAATTAAATATTAATGTTAATTTTTAATTATATAATTAAAAATTGATATTTTTAACATAGTAATTTACTGCTAAAGAATTTTATTAAATAATATTTCTCTTATCAATTTTTAAAAGAAAAGAAAACGTTACTTTTTAAATTTTGTATCTTATTTTTTTTTTCCCTGTATTGTTTGCAAAAATATCTTATAGCA
>BGPR01028043.1:0-20262 GCA_013235015.1 Araneus ventricosus
TTTCAGTTTTCAAATACGATAACTAAAATTCAATTTAAAATATCAGTCTGGAATTTCGAACACATATTCTTTATAATACTGTCTAGGTAACGAATCAAAATATAAGTGAAATGATGTTCCCTTCAAAAGTTATGTAGCCTTTGAAGTCTGAAAGAAAGCCAAAATTCTTTAAAAAATCATGATTTCAAACTTAAACCCTTATAGTTTACAAATTTTTTCAAATATTGCAAAACTTTTGCTTTAAGACACGGAAGAACACGGAAATTGCAAAATCAAGCAAACAAATAAAAAGAAATTCATTTGAAATCCATAAAACAATCCAAAGAAAATCTTCATCTTTCTCTCATCACTCTCTGAACAAATCATCCGCTAAGTAACGAACTTTTGTATATTTAAATGCTTTACGATTGGGGAGAAGAAATCGATGATCTATTTAATTCAGTCCATTAAGAACCCTTCTCCAGTTCATTGATCCTGATCCGGGAAATTTTTGTTGGAAAATTCTCTCCATTTGCTGGAAGAACGTCATCAAATATTAAACAGGAAAGCGATGACGGGGTGTTAAGAAAGAAGTAGTGGAAAGTGAGGTAGTGGATGGCAACTTGTTCCCAAGCTGAATGAGGAGCCAGGCTCACGAAATAGATCAGAAGAAAATTTTGTTACAAACTTGGTAAGTCGCTTCCCAGCAATATGAGTCTTATGGTTATGAAGAAAGTTTTACAGTGGTAAGTATGGGATACTGGCAGCAGCCAGGCCTGGACCCCTTACCTTGGCTAATTGGCGAGAATTTTGGCGACGTAGACGACGAAATATGGGATCTCAAAGGTGCTGGAATTTTCTTGATATCTCTATTAGGAGAGGAGATACGCTTGAATGTACTAGATGATTCCATGTGACGTCGCGGCTTGCTGGGGGAGATTATATAAGGAGTGCGCTTGGACCACGGAGGGGGTGAATATTGATCGACTGGGATCCGCTTGGAGTGCGAGCTAGTAAGCTGTTAGACGCAGAGCGGTACAGAGTAGTATAGGGTTGATCGACTGGACCGACTTTGGAGTTTCGTCTGCAGTGCTAGCTAGAAATCTGGTGAGCTGAGCGCTATTGAAAATACTGTTATTGCCGTTATTAGTGATTTGCTGACTGCTTGTGTTGCTAAATCTCAAAGTGCTGAACTGTTATTACCCGTGAATTGTTGTCTGTTTACGTTGCTAATCTGTGCAAGATTTATTGATTCCTGTTACCTGTGTTACGTGTTTTCCTGCATATTTGTGAATAAACCTTTATTCTCCATTATCCTGCGTGTTCGAGTTTTCACACCATACACCCACAGAACGAATTTTGTAACAATATGCATGCATTTTTCCTTTGTGGATTAAGATTTAAAAAATTGATTCCCTATAACCTCGAGGGCAGGTGCAAAGTTTGGTGACTATTTCTCAACTACGGTAGTAGATGTATTTTTGTAATTTGTAAACTATTGGTTACTATATATTAAAATTTCAATAACCTTGAGTGTGAATGTGCTTGTGAACATCTTTGAATATGTTTTTTTTTTTCAGAAATTATATTTAATACACCATTTATTGAATATCTTCTTTTTCCAAATTTCATAAAAGAACGGAAATAACGTTAGAAAAATATTAACGTTAAAAATCTACTAAACAATATTTATATATTAAATCAAGAAACAGTTTATTTCCTTTAAAATATTAGTATAGCCAGTTTTTATAAAAATACATCGAATTAATTCTGAAAATTAATCATTTCATATATTTAATCAAAAGATTTCCTTTGAAAATCACAACTAAAAGAGTTCAGTTATATGTTTCTCTATCTGATTACGCAGTTCAAAAGTTTAATCTGCTGAATTTCAAACGTTATAAATTTTATAAAAATTCTAATGCCGTGTTTTTTGACTATTCTGGTTGAATTATGCTGTTCCACTGCAAAGGAACCAAATGAAAAAAATTCTAGCAAGTAATATCTAATTTGAAACACAATGCTATGATATTCTTACGATGAAAATCGTCACTACAAACATTTGTTTCTATGAATCGATGATCTTATTAAAACGAATAAAATGAATTTTTTATTTTTAACTTGATAAATGTTAATTGCGAATTCTCAATTTTGAAACTTCATAATATATTTTTCATATGTATCATTTATTAAAATACAGTGGTGGCCAGAGAAAACGCACCACTGAAACTTCTTATGAATATGAAGCTGTAAATTTAAATTGGACAATTAAAACCGTTGAGAAGAAGATATTTTAAATCGATTTGCAATAGGAAGCATGACGGAATAACTGCTTCTCTGAATCGCTAATAACTACGAGACTAATAATGCGAAAGGAATGGTTGACCCCACAACGGATAGATCATATCTGTAGAAGTTTGTCTCATAGCGTTTGTTTTGTCTGTGAAGTCATCGTACAAGGTAGGCTCATGCTCTTGGTTGTTATGAATTAGTTTTATGTAAGGTTATAAATAAGTGTATCGCGAAAACGCGCATAGATAGGAGGGTGATTATGGTGTCATTTTAAAGAGCTTGAGGAGTATTACTAGGACCAAAACAAAGACAATAAAATTTTTTATCGGATTATAAGTGAAAATCGGTATTAAATTGAAAATGTCAAACTCCGCATGTTTTTTGATTATAACTTGCAGAGTTTTCTTTTGAATTGTACGAAATTTAAAGAATACTTTACAATATGTAAAAAAACATTGCATTAAAATTTGAATTCAAAAATTTAAATATTACGGAAAATATGAGCATTTGTAATAAATAATGTATTACTGCACATACGAGAAATGCAGTTCTATACACTGTCAACAGATGGCGCCATCAAAAGCTGCTGGAAATAAAACATAAGAAAGGCGCAGTTCGGGTCCGCGCCATAAAGTTTTAGTGGAAACGTCGGGATAAAATCATAAAACAAGCTCAATTAAATCAACAATTGCTAATAATAATTAATTACGAACAGTTAATTAATAGATTACTCAACTGTGACAATCTGTGACTAAAGTAGCAAAGTGACTTTGACACATGCTCTACGAGCTTCCTCTGTTAAATAAATTAATCTGAATGAATTAATTAATCTGAAATGAATTAATTATTTATCCGTTAAAATCCAGTTAATATATCTCTCACCACCGATGCGTGCATCGGTCGCTGTGACGTCATCAAAATTCTTCGTGATTTTTACCAAGTTTGCATCTCGACTGTGACTAAACCGTAATTCCAAATTGTAAATTTCTTTTTGAAATCTTTAATGCCAAGTTTTCTCTGTTAAATAAAATTAAAACCAGCTGCCTATGTTGTTTGGTTGCGGAGCTATAAGCGTTTAAAAATACCACGAAAAGATCGATAATTTTTTCCTTTCCCGACACCCCATTAGACCACTATGGAGAGAAGTAAGTCTACCTCAAAAAATCTGAGAACTGAATAATTCATAGTTTCAAGAAAAAATGGCTGGGGTTTCGAAGAACTCGTATCTTTCTTATAAATGCCAAACCGGCTGAGTAAATCACCATTTAAGGGTAAGCTAAAATAATGCTGATGTACGCTGAAGGAAATATTGGTAAAATGAATATCAGCAATCCTATTTACATGAATATTTCATTTACTAAACCCCAGTTTTCTTTTCTCGTTGCTCAATAAAGGTTGAACAATTTATTTCAAGCTTTGCTGCATTAATGATGATAAGAAGGATATATTTTACTAATCTGAAATTGTCTTTTTTTTAAAACTCGTTCATAAAATGGTAAATCTGAAATGAATATGTATAGCATTTATAATATTCAATGGAATTTTGGTAAAATAATCTCATGTTTTACAACACGTGGCAGTACATATTTCCTATTCGTTAGGAATTCTAGGCTTAATATTGCCAAAATTATTATGGTATATTCTAACAGGAAATTATTTGGAAAAGGAAATATGTAAAAATAGGTTATTCGATAATATCTGTGTTATGTGAAACAAAGTATTTATCTAAGATTATCCCCCTTTCTTTTTCCTAATATCCGGACATTCAACCTATTAAATCATATCAACCTATTAAATCACTAGCTTTACATAGTGTAAATCAAATTTAATATTGCTTTAAGATTATTATCCGCCCCAAAATGGCAGCTATTGTAAAAGCAAGCATTGTAAAAATTTGTAAATCTGAAATCTCGGTGCTATGAAATAAAATATTTGTCTAAGAGATTCCTTCTTTCTGTTAAAAGATTCCACTGCGATTGATTATTTGTATTAGCTTGCAGGGTTCTAGCTCACTAAACGCTGATTTAGTTTTGTAAAATTTGCGGCCCGTTTTGAAGCAACGCGAGGGTTATTTTGGGACGGGCCTCATAATTGTGAACCACAGTCAAATGACGAGGACGACACCTGAGCTGCCCCCCTCTCTTCAAGCTTTGCTAACACTCAGCGAGAGGAAGTTTGACCCCTTACGTATGATATAAAGTGCAACAGGCCTAATACACGACCTCTCATCAGTAGAATCTTGATCGCGGAACTCTCCGGCTCGGAAGCCGGCACCTTACCACTAGCCCCCGCTGAGCACTTAACCCTATCATGCCGAGCGAGGCGGTCTGAAAATTTACTCTTGATAGCGACAAAGGCCGGTCTGAGGCGGTTGACTTCTTTTGAGGGGAGGTGAGGTTCTGAGATTGTTTAGGAGATAATCGCCGTGTGGTGGTCCAATTAGCCTTGCCAACCACAACCCATTTCGAGGTGCCTTAAGGGAAGGTTTTATTAGGGTATGTGTGCTGGGGAAAATGACCACCCAAATTGTCGCCTCGGAAATAAAGAGTTGATAAAAACTGAAGTTACTTATGATCAGTATTAAAATATTTTTATTGCAATTGATGAACAAATTTCATAAAATTATTTTCATATCAGGCATATATTAATAGAATAGGAAAGTCAGTGCAGTTTCTTGGAAAGGTTTGTTATTTTTTTATAAAACCGCATAAAAATTGCAAATATGCAAGGTGTTCATTCTAAATGGGGCTCAATAACTTATTTTTAAAGAGGAAGAGATAGGCATACACTACCCATTGGTAAAATTCTTTAAATAACTTAGAGCATTATATTTTATGTTATTAGAGTCAATAAACGTACTGCTGAAAAGTTTACATGTTTATACAGATCCCCGATCATATTAGTAATATTAAGTAAATTATTTTTGATGCACTAATATTTTAAACTAAAGAAGTTAAACTCTTGATCTGCGACTAAAACTGACCAAGTTATGGAGCTTACAATTTAATAATTTTAAACTCATCAGTGGTCATATAGAAATTGTCTCGAGTGATATAAATCAGCGATATTCAAGGCTCCATACCTCGGTTAGTCTTAACTTCTTAAAAAGTCTTGATTGTGGTTCATTTTTGCGTCTGATTTGAGGAATTCTTAACACATTCTTAACCAGTGGGAGTGGCCTCTCCGAAACTTTCTCGCATTCGACTAACACGCATGGGAGAAAAAATACACCGCGCGCCCAAACACGTGCGGTATATTCCCTAAGGTGGGGAAAACGCTCCAGTGTTAACGCCTTTTTTGCGTCGTAGAATGGGGAAAAAACCGAATATGTAATTTCAACGCCTTTTTTCAACCGATTTAAACGGAAATTGGATGCACATCTACAATTAGGGTTTCAAAACTACATACGAATTTTAATTTATGTAAGCCATTTCTTTTAGAAGATACCGTCTTCAGAAGCATGCGATTATACAGACCAACAGACAGTGAGCTCTTTGACGGATTTGGCCCAAAATTAGATACGGACTTACATTCCTGATGATAAATCTGTCTACAAAATTTTATCCATCTAACTGTTCCAGTTTTTAAATTATAGTATTCACAAGAACGCGGACAGACAGACAGACTTCCGTAGACGGATTTTGTCCAAAATTTGATAGAGCCTACATAGTAGGTGTAAAGACCACATACTAAATTTCATCCCTGTCTCTCTAATCCTTTTTAAGTTATCGTGTTCACATACAGAGATAATTCGAAAATTGTGGTTTTCGGACTCAGGGAGATCAAAAACGAGGATATTTGTCAAAATCTCGAGTTCGAATTTTTTGACTATTACAATACTTTCTCTTAGTATAATTCTTATACGAGAAAGAAGAAAGGGGCTTGGAAAGGTTTCCTACAAGTTTGCTGTCAAATAGTCAAAATGAAGTTGGAAGATAGCAGCAGTAAAGAAATTGGAATGGATTAAAACATAGAATTAGCTACACATTTAACGTATTTAATAAAAAAATATACAGTTTAAATATCCATAACCAAAATTTCACTACGCAGCTCAACATATTAGAAAGCAATGAAGCATTTGAATAGCTTCTTTCCTGACCAAACATGGCCGATTTCTGTTCTTGTAGTCTCAGTTCATCTGTTTTACAAATGAGAATATACTCGGGAAATCAAAGAACAAGTGTCATTTTCAGCGGCATATAGTGGATTTGGTGTGCAGGATGTCTATTTGTAACAAAATAGTCTGGCAGAACAGATGTAACGATATCAAGAATAAAGGATATCTTCTTGTATGTCCTGAAGAAATTTATTCCAAAAAATAGTAGAAATAGCCGAAAATATTCTTGCAAGAGTTCTGGCAAAAGTTAAAGAAGTATTTCAAATAACTAGCTGCGCTCCGTTATACGCACACCATGCATTTTCAGTCAAACTGGAGCTTTCAAGCTTCCGACGTTTCAGCTCGCCAAATAATTATCGCCATCAAAGAAGTTGAGTCAATCTGGCGACTCAGCGCTCCAAGAAATTCGCCAAGACAAAAAAGGCACCAAATGGTGTGCGTATAACGGAAAAGTACCCAATATAGAATATTCACAAAAGAAAGTCCATTAATGTGAGAAAGAATTGAAATCCATCTCAATTTATGAATTCACACTCTTTTAACTTATTCTCATTTGAACTCTACTTCATTTCTAACTATTCTCTTTTGAATAATTTCATCCAAAGGTTCATTAATTGCTTAAGGACTTATCCCGTGTTAACTCGTCTAAATACCGTTGGTTACGAAATAACTCGGTCCTTAAGCGGTTAAGAAATATTGTGAACTCTGCGTCTTAACTCATTTTTTTCCCGAGAAGTTGTTTCACACCCGAACGAATGTAGAAGACGGCTATGACTATGAAGTTAAGCCTAACATGGAGGAGGCTACGGGTTTTGTTTTGTAAACAAACCGATGGTTGGCATCGATAGAAAAGAAATTAACCTCTTTTCTGTGCCACGCACGTTAGCTTTTTATATATATATATATATATATAGATTGGAAACATCAAGAGATAGTGTGATTAATTTACAGTTGTTGAAAATGTACATCAGTACTTTTCGATAGACAGAACACGTATTTATATAGTTTCATATCTATATATGATATTTATTATATCATTTATATAGCCCATAATTCAACAGGAAAGAATATGTCAACCATTAACAATTTTTTTCTGCATAATATAATCGAAATTATAAAAGAATGTCTAATTCTTCCTAATAAGAATAAAAAACGAATTTATTCTTTAATTTATAGCTTGAGTAAAAAATATCTTAAATGGCTAGAGAATGCCAGACTAGTTTAAATAATGCCATAGTTATGCTGTGAAACCTTAATTTCTAATTTCATAAATATTTCTATTAAAAGGAAAACGAACGATTAAAATATATTTAATAATTAATTATGATTTCTTATCATGCATATAGAATCTATTATCATGGTATAGAAAGGATGATAAATGTGACTGAGCAGGAACGCACAAAATTTCGATAAAGATTTTTAAAATAATTAAAGATAATTAAGATAAATATAATTAAAAATTTAGCAAATATTTCCTTGTATTTTTCTTTTTCGTTTTAGAAATCCGTTAAAGGCATATATACCTGAAATAGATAAATATGCATTACATTTATATATTTTAAATCATTTTTTTATTAGAAGTAGGCCGTGGTTGACTAGAGGTAAGAGGCTACAATACCGGAGGGTTCTGTGTTCGAAATCCGATTCCATCGAAGAAGTATTATGTATGGGGGTTTGAGCAGGTTATAAATGATATCGAGATGTTTTCCGAAAGATTGGAGAGATCAGAAACCAGCTCAAGTGTTGTACTCGCCAGCCGACCACGGCTCAAAATAACGATGTTCCTACCCATACAGCCCTGGTATTGCTAGATAAAAGTGGGACGTCATTATAAATATGTTTAAGTTTTATATTACTACATTTATATACAGAAAATCTAATATAAATTTCAAAATTACCATTCATTTATAGATGCTGAATTCATAACGAAACCACGGATTCTTATAAAGCTGAAACATACAGAAAGGATGACTCAGGATGTTTCATTTCGAAGTGCTGTTGCAATCATGAGAAATTTACAGACAAACAGACGAAATGCCAAACGTTCGAATTAAAACAGGATTTCATTTCCATAGGTCAATAAATACACAGCCTATGAACGAATATGGCAAATTAGCAAATAGATAGCGCAGAAAGGAAGATGACATCAATGAATAGATAAAAGTTTTAATGTTAAGATGGCGGGAAAATTGTGTTTCATGTCATTTCATTCATATGAAAATTGTCATTCATATACGTTCTGAATACTCACCGTAGTAGCTAGAAGGAAAAGGAAGCGTGCCAAGACGCTGTTTGCGAAGGGCTTCCTAGGACGCTCCACTTAAGATTTTGTGTTAAAATATTTTCTGATATTTTTTGTTTGTTTAACACATTTCGTTAATAATAATAATAATAATAATAATAATAATAATAATAATAATAATAATAATAATAATAATAATAATAATAATAATAATAATAATAATAATAATAATAATAATAATAATAATAATAATAATAATAATAATAATAATAATAATAATAAAACTTTTAAACGATTTCTAAATTTATTTCTGTAAACACTGGAAACTAATATCAACTCTATTAAATTTATCAGTAGGAAAAAGGAGGTTTCAATCATTTGCCAATAGAAGTAAATAATATACAAAATAAATCATTATTAGTCCGTCAACACACGCATGAGGTCTCTTTGACCCAACCCTTAACTTTTGTTAAAAAATTTTAGGAATTTCTAAACACTTGTCCCTGTTACTTCCTGTACCTTCATAGGGGAGCTGGAAGAAGAGGATAAGAAGGCCAAAACCAGAGAAACGGGATTTCTCACTTTTTACTAGGGGCGTTGGAGTAAAATTCAGGTTAATTTAACGTTGTGTCTATGGAACGTGCGCAACGGAGAAGAAAAGAATACAGAAAATAGGAAAAAAGGGTATAAGTTCAACTTTCCTTTCTCTTATTAAAAATCACATTTGTGTCTTATATATGTCTTATCTTGCGCCGCATATTATTTTTACCAAAAAATGTTCTTATACTTAGACAATATTCTATTTTTGTACATATAGCCAATAAATTAAAGATTAAGCGTCTAACAATTTGGGGTCAAAATGACCCCGTTCGTGTGCTAACGTTCAAAAATGGGTGCGTGTGCTGAAGGGTTAAGTTAACGAACTAGTTTTAAGATTTTCGACAGAAGGGTTAAAAGAGCAAAATTTTGTAATCAAGAAACAGCGGTGACCAACTATTAGTAGAAATATATGTTTGGAATTTTTCATAGGAATTTAATGAAGCTAATCGAGGTGGCTTCTTGCCTAAAATTGAAACAAAATCATATTTAAGCACTTGGAATCCGTAAAATATTTATTTTGAAATATGCGGAAATGCTTTTTTATGCGTTTTGTACATTTTTTGGTAACTTGGCTTGTTTAATGATTGTAAAGATGGAATTTTGTAACCGATTTTTCACTCACTTTCTGAAGTGCTGTAGTTTTGAAAATTCGTAAGTTTGAGCATTCCGGATGAAAATACACTATTTTGATATTTCCCCAGCTTAATTATCAGTTTATCGATGCTTGTAATTGAAATTTGTCACCATACTAGTGTCACCGTACAGTATATTTGGAAAAAAATGTTTTTGAGAATTCCATATTATTTATAATAAATCCTAAATTAAAAATTTTAAAGCAGAAAATAAGTAAAATAAAAATTATATTTGATTTTTATTAAACTAATATAAGTGCATTTAAAAAGCTTTTTTTTTATTAAATTTATTTAGTACAGTTTTTATATATTTGGATAGGTACAGTAACATTTCCTTTATTACTGATTTTCGCTTAGGTTTGATGTAGATCTATTACTATTGTGTAAAAACAACTTTATAAATCTCATCAGACTGCCGACAGATACCCGGAAAACAATAAAAAAATACATTTTTCGACTTTCAAAATGTCAATATTTATCAAAATATCTAGGCCAAATTTTCTATTATTATAATGCTTTCTCTTTGTATAAGAAATATAAATTGATGAAAAACGGCAAATTCCAGCACAGAATTCGTAAGTGATTGATAGCAATAATTTTCGTATTAACTTTAATAAAATATTATCTTCTTTGAAAAGGAACATGAAATAAGCAAATTTATAAAAATTTACTAATGGATCCAGCAATATCTTCCAATTGTACAGCAGTGCTGTAGATTCAATAAGGAAATATAGATCCATTTTGAATCGCTTTATTTTCTTTGCTAATGATATAAGTTTATAAATGGGAAATGTTTGAACCACACTACATAAAGAAAAAGTGAAAGTTTCCTAAATCTTTCAGCATTTTTTGTTGTTTATTGTGTGTATTTTTTTTCACTCTGAGTTTTGGGAAATATTGAATCATCTTCTTAAATTATGGGATCTTCAAAGTATCCAACGGATTGGCAAACCGTGTGAATAGGGAAGATTTCAAATTAGTTTTGATTTCAGTGTTAGTAAACAAAGCAAAATTCATTGGAATCGTTATGAAATTACATGCACCAGAATTTTATTCCTTTTACGTATTTGATTTTTGAATTGAATATTTAAAAGGAAGGTCGTTATCTTAAATGTTATAAATTCTTTTTGAATTAATTTTCTGTCAGCATTTTTTAAATTTTGTATTTTGGTGATACATTTTTTTCAGTTAGTGGATTTTGCATTGTTTTCACTCAGATAAAATGAAAGTTATTGCTAAAAGTAAAGTTATATACAAAACGAAAGTTAGCGTCAATTGAATCATCAGATCTGTTTTTCTGCTTGTATATTTACGAACAAATAAATCCACCATTGATATTTTTCAGGTGAGTAGAAATGAAAAAGTGCAATAACAAAAAACTGAGAAAAATATCCAATATATATAAATGACGGTTTTTTATTTTCTAAAATTTTGGATTGAATTTTCCAATGTGCAGTTCTTAGGAACGGGAGAAAAGAGAATTAATTTTTATTTTATAATTTAAAAAGCCGTTTTAAATATTTAAAAAACAACTGAAAAGATAAGTTCCAGGAATTCTCGCTATTTTTATATTCTATTTTTTAAGTGATTGTTTAATTTATTAGAAACAAAAATAAATAAGAAAAAAATTAAATTTTCGAAGCGAAAAATCTAAAGATAACTAAATATATTATAAACGAAGTTCCATTTAATTCTATGAATGCCATCCCAAAATGTAAATTTTAAGAGTGGGCATAGAAACTTTTTTCAACTGCACAGTTCTGATGAAGTACTTAAATATTTTATTAGTGTTCTATTTGTGGAAGAAAGAAAACGAGTGAAAAGTTTGATTTTCCAGGAATAGGTCTCGAGGGAAAAATAATGTTGAAAATCATCCAAAAACATAACTTGCAGTGAATATGGATTCTGAGTAATATCATTATCAACTTACATTCCATTTCGCTTTACTTTGATGATAATATTATCATTTTATTTTAACAATAGTTCACACTTTTCATCTAATTCACTACTTAAAAATTATTTCTTTATGATAAAACTAGTTAATTTTTAATTTTTCTTACAAATGATTATAATCTAGTTTTAATAAATGCCCAATAAATTAAACAGAAAACTATATATCCGTTCATTGTTAGTCAATATATTTAAACATTCAAAAATAAAAATATGATTATAAAATGAAATGAGTTTGTCTTTAACTCTTTAATCCCGAGGCGACTTTTTTCTTCTAGCCCCTTAAAGACCGGAACATCTTGGGGGGGAGCGACATGAATTGGACTCCCCCAACCTGGGTGGTCATTTACCCCACACCCCATCCCTTGCTATAACCTACCCTCAAGGCACAGGGAAATGAGCTGTGGTTGCCAAGGATAATTGCACCCCTTATCGCGTTGATCTCCTAAGCGATCTCAGAACCTCACCTCCCCTCAAAAGAAGCCAACCGCCTCAAACCGGTCTTTGTCGCTGTTAAGGGGAAATTTTTAGACCACCCGGAACCGCTTCGATCGGTGTGAGAGGGTTAAATTTAAAATGTTGAAATCGAAAAAAGTGAAATATTTTATAAAAACTGATAATGAAAATCTGTATCTATAAACTAAAAGAATTTTTAACAAAAATAATATTATTCGATACATTTTCAAAAGAAAAAGTAGAAATCATTTAATATTTGGGTATAGGTAAATATAAATAAGAAAAGAATCGAATCAGTATGCAGCGAATCATGGACATGTCATGTTAAAATTTAAAGGAGCAGTGGTTAAATTAAAAATTTCAAATGAAATTAAATAGCATATTAGTAAATCATATTCCAATTCATGAATGGGTAAGATCTTGCGTATCTAACACCCAATTAGTCACCCATATAAAAATAAAGGCAATTTGAAGGTATAAATTGAAATCCGACAGTTCGACTTCCATACATATAAAAGGCAATGTTTGAGTGCGTGTGTGCGATATCCAGATGAATCTATCGGTCTTACAGCCTTGAAATTTGGCACACAGGTAGTCGTAATGGTGACTCAATGCACCTCGAAGCCAGAATTTTAAAATTTAATCTATAAAATATTTTATTCAATGTTTTGTGTTGTTTTGGGTCATTTTTGGCACGTTTACGGCTGTAGTCTCTTTTCTAATGATCGTTGAAAAACAACCAATGCAACCATCGGATAGAACAATTAATTTTCGTTCTAATGAAGTTTGGTTTGAATTTCCAACATGATTTACTGAATTTTGAGATTTTTAAAAATGATAGTCACTTTTCCTTCGATGTTCTGAAAACGCTATCATTTTCAATTTTTTTTAGGTATAAACCGAAATATTTATCCCTGTTTTAAAACAAGAATGGTTAAAATACCTTTTTTCTTCGATTATCTATGAATTTTTTATTGATCAGTTTAAAACAATTTCACTAGAATATCCGAATCGACGAAGCTTTCGTACAACCCAAGGTTACTCTCAGTTCCCAGAATGCATTTCTACTATCCGACTGGCTCGCGGTACTATACATATAATTCGTTACTATCGTTTATCAGAAGGTGTTAGGTCTGGCGGTACTATCATTTTCAAAATTTTGGGCTTTTTTATTTTGTTAAAGTCATTATGACACGGGCAACGCCGTGCGCGTACTGCTAGTATAGGTTAAAAATATACAGTGTGTCCGTAAAGTCATGGTGCACCTTTGACCGGTGACAGGAAAGCAACGAAACAAGATAGACAGGTGACATCTTCACCTAATAAAAGGAAAACTCTCCAGGTTTGCATACCTATTCAGCGCAGTTCGATGTGGGCTCCATTTGTTGCCCTACACACATCTAAACGATAGTCCAGTTCTTCCCACACACTGGTAAGGACGACTGAATAACGTTAGTGATTCTCTGTTTTAAATGATTAATGTCGTTGATACGTTCACTGTACACATGTAGCTGCACATAACCCCACAAGTAAAAGTCTAATGGCGTTATGTCCGGGGATCGTGGTGGCCATGCCATGACAGCACCCCTGACTATCCACCGCTGGGGGAACGTTGTATCCAGAAATTCAATGTTGCCGTAGTGTGGAGGAGCGCCGTCCTGTTGAAAGATGATATCTTCTGGAATTTGTGGAACTGCATACAATTGCAACATGTCAAGGTAGATGTTCTACGTCACAGTCGGCTCCGCACGGTGCGTGGTGTTGCGTCATCACGTGCGCGCTCACACCGTTGCACTACAGACACCCTTTGGGATACTGTCCAATGTAGCGCAAGTTTCAACCTTTCGTTTCGTTTCTGTTCGCCACAACAAGCGTTCATAACTGCACCATGACTTAACAGACATATTGTATAATATGTTATTTTTTGAAGAGGAGATGAAGACTTGGTTGGAAAAGTGAACTTTGCCGCAATCGCACTCTTCTTTCATCGCAACCTAATAATCGGACATTTATTTCAGAAAGAGAAACGTGATCAGAAGGAGTCCTATTAGTATTTTACGATATTTTCACGATGCTGCTCGATATTCTTCATGCTGAACTACATTATGAAGATATCGTGAACATACTGTTGGAAGTTTTGTGCTGATAGGTATGGAGAGGATGAAAATGGAGATGACACGTAGACGAAGGAAGTCCAATGATAGAAAGCTGACGAATGATTGGAGACTTCCATAGAATGAGCCGAGTAATGTTCACCTACGCTAGTACTTATATGTTGGGAAGCTTCCATTATATATTCTGTTACATTTTTTTAAACTACAGCGACAATCTTGCAAGCAGACAAGCATTCAAATTTATATGTCATCACTCTAAAAAATGCTCAACTTTCCTGTGAGGATATGTATAGTAATTTTAAAATGCTTCATTATTTCGTTGTCATCTAGAGACATTGAGAAATGAGCAGAATTGTCTACATTCATTCACCTCCTCTTCTTTATCACGTTAAACATTTTTTTATGCCATAATTCTAAATTTCGATTGAAATTTATACCTTCAATTTGCTATTATTTTGAAATTACTGATTAACTGCGTTTAGGTTTAGAGAGTTTTATTGAAGATAATTTAGTTACTTAACAATTATTATTAAACATTAAGGACTATTATTTAACTATTATGGAACGCAAAGACATCACGCTCTCAACTCAATAATATACAAAATTTTTCTTATACTCTTAAGATCGATAAATACACTTCTTGTAACGGCAATAAAAGTATATTTATAAAAGTGAAAACAACGGTTGAAAAATTATTTCGTACACCAATTTTATTTTTGAAACACCTGTATTTCATTCTAAATTTATTCATAGCAAGTTAATTTTAAACGCTGATTTTGATGTGTTAAAATAAATTTTAATGCTCAGCTGATTTGTCTTTAAGTGAATTGAATTTGAACTTCTTGAGACTTCTTCAAATAATGATTGCGTGTCAAAAAACAGTAATTTTAATTTCTTTGACAGTAGTTTACATATTTGAAGTGCGTCAAAAACCATAAGAAATGGGAAATTGGATAATTATGAATTATACTCTCCTGTTTCAGAGAGTAATTTAAGTTGGCACTTTATTTTTGGCATTGATCAAGATGCCAACCATAGGCTCCAATTCCATCCTTCATTAGTTCCAGAAAACTGAAGCACAGTTTTCGGCGGAAACATTAATCACAATTAACGCATAACTCTTAAGAAGAGACATTACTACCCTGTAGGGAGCAATAAACAGATCACTTAAAGACATTGCAGCATCAAGAGTGAACAGAATTTTCTTTGTATTCATCTGAGAGCTGTTTTGGTGGTTTTCGAGAAATTTCACAGTTTTAATGAAGTTTCGGATTATGGCTTTGATGATTTAATATCCCCGAAGGGTCAAAACCCAAGAAGGTTCGGATTATGGCCTTCCGAGAGGGTACAAAATTGAATTACTGTCGGTTTGCCGTTGAGTGTTCTTTCAAATGTTACACTGATAAATAATTTTTCAAATTAGTATATAATAACTGTATTTACTTTTCATTCCTTTTCCAATGACACAGTGTGATTTAGTATTATTAGAAAAAGTAATGATATTCCTAATGTGTCAAATGATTAAGTCTCTTTTTCAGTGAAATTAAGGCAGCCATTCTAAAGAAGAAAACGACCGACAATTATTCAATTAACAATTTGAAAATAGGTTTTCAAGGTAATGATTATTTTTGCATTTAAATATATAGTTCTTCTTTTATTCATGAAAAGGAAACAATTTTTTTTTATCAAAATTGCTACAAAGTCTATATATTTACTTCTTTTTCTTACGAAAACTGTCTAGCTTTCAGCTAGTTAATAAACTCCGTTTGTATCCTTTTATTACATATGAAATTGTGGATCAGAATTACTACAATTCAGGATTCTTTACTTTGTCAAGTTTGTAAATTTTAGATTAGAAAAACAAAGATTTAATATATTTTCATTTTTTTGTACAATTAATTACAAGAGATTAAGAAAAACAAAGATTTAATATATTTTTCATATTTTTATGCAATTAATCAACAGAGATTATATATATTTAAATATTTGAAACTATATAAAGTTCTAACGAAAGAGCAAATTCCTAATACATTATTCGTATTACATATACAATTTTTTCCTTTTAAATAAAAATACATATGGATTTTTGGGATAACGTCAAATCCTAAGGATTGAGATTATTAGTGATATTTTATTGAAAATCTGGATAGTCTATGAAAGACTCTAATGTTATTAATGGTTCCTCAGTTCCAACACCAGATAATAAGTACACATGACTTTCATTCATAATTGTTTTAATTTTGGTGAAAAGACATTGTTTATTCCATCTTTACTTTTTAACATTCCAACTTTTTTATTCTTCTCTATTGATATTTTTATGAAGGTATTTTTGCCGGAAGGCTAATAATTTTTAAATAAATCTTGTTAGAGGTATTATGTTTGTTGTTTCTTTCTGAAAATTCTCTTCTTGTTTACTTATCTTGTTTGTCTTGTGATTTGGGAAATTTCGGGCTATGAAGAGGCTTTGGTTAGACTTAGGTCAAGCTTCTTACAGAAAGATTATCCAATTTATTTGAATCCATTTCAAATTGAGTCTATAGTCCTTGAAAAAGTGGACTAGAATGGATTCCTTGTATGTTTAATTCGATTCTATCAGAGTTTGTTTCGTGGTTTTTACTTTCTTTGAATTATCATTTACTTTTTAAGCAAATATAACTTTAGATTACAAGATAAATTAGATCACAAACGCAACAATTTAAAGAACATATACATTTTAAACAAAAAAATATATATAACAGATTTCTTTTAAAATGTTCAGACATGTTCGAATGAAGATTTCAATGGGACTAACCTTTAATCTGACCTTAACGGTATATAATCATTCTGATTAGAAAATACAATCATTTTCAATACAGATAAAAAATAATTGCGAAATGTCATTGATTTCTTATTGGAATTTCAATTGAGTTTATGAATTAATTCAGATACTCATCTATCTTCAAGAATCCACGAATAATATCAAATTTGTGTGTTTTAGTTCTCCCACAAGCCATATTCTTGCTTATTTTTCATCAATACTCGAACGATATTCTCCTACCCACCATCCATTCTCAAAATATCAAAAGAATCCGTAATAAATCCTATGTTTCATTTCGGGGCAATACTCGACTGCGAAGATAACTTGGAAGAACTTCCATAACCACATAACGAAGAACCAACTTCTTGCTCTTTGCATAATCGGTCCCCACGAGTATTGGTTCTCCCTCTTATTCTATCGTCATGATGTAATTTTTGGATCTGACTAGGATAAGAAGGAAAACGGAATTTTTCCCCCTGTTCGTTGAAAAGGTATGCATGGAAACCTAAGGAATACTCAGTTTAACCTCCCGTAATGACGTTAGAAAGACTTGCAGCGATAATGTTATTCATTATAACGTGACTTCCCTATGGAGAAAGCTCCTGGGGTGGGCACATCTGTTGGAATTTATTTCTGGAAATAAAGAATGCATAACATAGAAATGCGGTTGTTGTAAAATCATCAATTAAGTATACAATTCTAGATAAATACATGGAGAAAGCTCACGGAGGGGGCCCTTTTGTTGAAATTTTTTTCCGGAAACAAAAAATGTATAACATAGAAATGCGATTGTTGTAAAATAGGCAATTAAGCATACAACTCTGGATATTTACATGGTGGTCATAAATTATTGGACCCATTTTTGAAAATAAATTTTATAAAATCCCATAATGTAAGCTTTTTTCTTAAATGAAAGAATAGTTTATACAGTTTTCTTCAGATTTTTAACGTGCAGGTAATCTGCTGCAGATCTGCTGCAGTGGGAGAATCCCACGCAAGTATCAAAATGGCGACCGTGCAGCAGGCGGCATTCTAGTACATTATAGAGTTTTTAAAATTAATTTTGGAAATAGGCCTAGTAAGTTACGACTACACTGTGTAATTGTACTCAGACTTGAACAAGAAGGAAATATAACATATAGGCTATGTATAAAGAGATTTGGCATTTAGCTAATAACATTCATTCTGTTTCAGAGAAGCATGCCGATGATTTGTGTTTATTTTTCTTTATTTTCGGAATATTTTCATTTAGTGCTTTCCGGGTTGCATAGAAAATTTCTCAAGGGAAACTTACATTTTTATCTCAAAAGAGTTTGGAGCAAAATTCCGTGCAAAATCTGTAATTTCAAAATTTTGTTTAGTCATGTTATTCGAAAACTGTGTTGTATGGAAACCTTGATATCAGAATATCTTGACATATAATGGTTGGATAGTTTTAAAAACAAGATGCAGATCTTCGGATTAATTTCACACTGACGAAAGTGGTTAATATAAAGAGAAATTTGTTGAAATAGCTCGCATTCTTGTGCAAGAGAAAATATAATTTTAAGAATGGAAGAGCTCTTTTGTCACGATTTTGAGTCTTCCTTATGAATAATTTTTACTTGAAAAACCAAGTAACATTCTTGCAGAACACATTTAAACGAACATTTAATGCGCTCACATTAGGCCAATATAATAAAAATAAATGATATATGAAGACCTACAAAACACCCTCTCTTTTTTTCTTTAATTGATATTTATTAAGTATAACAAAAAATATTCCTGCAATGATATATATATATATATATATATAACAAATAAGAAACAATCATAACAGAATTGCAAAAGGAACATAATCAAAAAAATTCATAATTCACAAAATGTAAAGAAAATGCCGGGAATTCTTATAGGGAGAAAATAATCAGAAAGGGAAGATAATATAAAATAATATGTATATATATATATATATATATATATATATTAGTACATACATATTAATACTACATTTAATACTAACAATGTTCTGTCAAAATTACTAAAGAATTTAATGAAAAAATAAAAATAATCTTCTGCAAGTAAAAAATATTATCAATATCTTCCTTCTGAAATTATTATTTGTTAAAATGAAATACTAAAAATTGAAAAAAAGCCAGCTCAGTAATACATCAAGATTAAAATGATTCATTTATTCCAGATTAATTAAAAAATCAACTAATTAAGTGTATTTAGATTCATCAACTCAAATTATTCATTTGTGTCCTATTCATGCTGCCTTCGAGGTTCCATTAAACATTCTCTAATCCAAACTAAAAGCAAAAATCACGTTACTTCGGTGATGGTTAACGGTATCACCCCTTTTAGCACATGCTGATCTACAATATCCATACGGTATCTTTAAGATGTTGTGTGGCAAGCAGAATATCGTAGCAACATCTTGGGGATATCATAAAATATCTTTTGTTAATGGTCGGAGCCGGAAAGGGTTAAATTTTGTAATAATTTAACTTGAATTTCGAAAGATCTTGCTATTTAATGACATTATTAAGAAGTTTTTGTTGTAATGCGTGCATAATTTGACATTTTCCAGGAAGAGGAAGAAAATTCAAATGTCAACCAGAAAGAAAAACCGTTATTTTTATAATAGAATTTATTTAAATATTATTTCTCAAATATGTACGTAAAAATCCTATTTGTTTTCTTATTTTTGTGATGAAATTTTTTTATACAAAATTTGTTTAAACGACTTAATTTCACTTCCATTAAAAATTTCATATTGGAAGAATACATTTGATATCAAACTGAATCATATATAGAATACTCTTCAGCAATTTATGAGAGATTCAGTCCAAATCCCTCTCAATGGCTTTTTCAACGATAAGAATGTCTAAGAATTTCAATTTCTTGCTTCGCGTCCAATGCCTTTTGGTAAAGTCTTGAATACACAGAAGAAAAAGTGCCGAGCTAACAAGTAAATCAAATCCATTTACTACCTCTGAAAACAATCATCTCAAAATCTTCAACACTCTTCCATCACTCTCTCAACCAAACTTCTACGAAGGGATGAACCTTTAAATATTTAAATGGTTCTCTATTGAGGAGAT
>BGPR01028044.1:0-14859 GCA_013235015.1 Araneus ventricosus
TATTTTTACATGTTGTGTGTGCATGATGTTTAGTCACTAATTTCTAACATCCATGTGATTTTGGAACACATAATTAAGAATATATTTGGTGAAATTAAAAAAAAAAAAAACTAGGCATTATGATTAAATCAGAAAGCAGCTGAAGTAAAAATAAACTTATATATATTGAAAAATGGCCTTGATATGTAAATAATACTAGCAGCTACTGTGATATGTTAACATGGTGTCATATTTAGAGAAATTCCTCAATTTGTTGCACGTTAATTAAATGTTTGGGAAAAATATATGATTTTTTTTTATTCCACCATTAAATCTTTATGAAGTAACAATGTTTCATTGTTATATTCTTGGATTTATCTTCAAAGTTATTGGTATTGAAACAAATTATTTTTGCACTCTTATATTTGAACAATAATACCAAATCAAGAGTCATCCTAACTCAATTATCATTTGTTAAACATTCTTCACCCACAGTGAAGGGAAACATGCATACCCAATATCTTAGAGATGGCGTTTTCTCCAAAAAAAAAAACCGGTTTTCGGTTAAACCGTTTTTTTTTTCACCTCGGGTTTAACTGGGCGGTTTAAACTGGTGAAAATAGCCAGTTTTTGAAAAAAAAACTGTTTTCGGTGTGTTTTTTTAAAATTAATAATATACAATAAGTAAGTATTAATACAATTAATGTAATAAGTAATGATTATAAATAAGTAATTTATACAATATGTAATAATATTAAATGAGTAATTATTTCAGTAAGTATTATAGACAAAAATTTTTATTAACATTGTTTTCACAAGAAATTAATTCATTGGCCAATATTTATCATCTAATCTGCTCATAGACTCTTTCAGCAATGAGTTGACACCTCTCATCGGAACCAACATCATTCAACACAGATACTAATCTTTCGAAAGCCACGACTAAAGATAAATAATTTTGGCTACAAAAAACAGAAGCTGTTTGTTGACAAAAATTTTTATTAGTATAGTTTTTGCAGGAAATCAATCCATTGGCCAGTATTTATCTGTTCATTAAAACTCTTTCAATAATTTGCTAATCAACAAAAGTAGCTGTCAGCGATTGGCCTAAGATGATAAAATTCAAAGCTTTATGACTTAGTAAATTTTAGTCTAGTCGAACCTAAAATCGAGTCTATCTTCCGACCCAGTTTTCCCCCCCGGTTTTTGGATTTAAAAAAAAAAAAAAAACGATTTTAACCAAGGAGAAAAATAAACTGGTTAACCCCTGGGAAAAAAGTTTTCAGTTTTCCCATCCCTAGTATATGCTGCTACCAAGTGGTTCCTTCTCCTTAATTGACCTTAATTTTATACCGTCTGAGCTGAATTTTTTTGTTTGAAGTTGTTTACTGCAACCTCAGAATTATTCAAGCTTTTTCCAACTCTCTCCTTAACCTTATTCTAAGCGGCTTCTGTAGCCAGAGTTAATATTATTTTTGGCTAAATTTCCTATTTTTTCACAAGGTCTCATTTTACACTCAGATTGAGGAAAGTGCATAGTTACTGTCACTCAAACAAATATCTAAGTCAAGCAATTATAATAGTTAACTATTTAGACTAAATGTTCCTTCAATCTAAACAGTCTTCACATATAAGTACAATTCATTTTTATTTGGTTGCCTTAGTTGGATGCTTCTAGCCCAAAAGTATCATGAAATTTATCATTCATTATAAATTTACATTTACAAAAAATACACATTTATTTTTAGACTGGCTCCGAGATATCTTCAGTTCACTAAAATTTTTTGATCTGGCCATTTTACTCTCGTATAATGTTGATATGCTTGATACATAGTACGATACAAAATGTATAAAAGTAAATACCAGTAGTTGGTATGCTCTTTATTTCAAACCAATTTCCTTTAATGCATTTAAGTGCACTTTAAAGTCCTAAGAGCTGTTTTTAATATTTTAAGAAGCCATTTTCTTTGTTACCAATAAATTGATTGGTTTTGAAGCACTATTATCATTGATTATTTTCATTTTATATTGTGATTGTCATATGAATAAGTAAATGCAAATTAACAAATTCTTAATATAATGAATTTTATGGTCAAAACTTTTTTTTGTAAAAGTATGCTTATTATTTTTACATTACCTGCCTGAATTTCCTAACCTATTTAATGAATTGCATCCATAGCATGTAAATTATTCATACTTTCCAAGTGTGTATACATTATGTGTGTAACCTGAATTTGTTTTGTTTGAATCGTACTAACATTTGCATACTTTTTCCTCCCTCCCCTTGCATGCAGTGATGATTCTGGAAAATAATGGTAAGCTCCTTTCCTTTCTCCTTTTGTCTAGTTCAGGGGTTCCCAACCTTTATTTCCTTGCGTACCACTTGATTAAACATTATATTTTTGCGTATCCCCTACTGTCAATCCCACCACTACCAACCATCCACCTATTCAAAAATAGTTGTATCAATGATGTCAAGGGCTTAGGTTAGCTCTTAAGCGTCAAGCAACTTGAATTAATAACATTTGCTGAACTTAATTTTGATTTTAAATTTTATTGCATTTTACAATCGTATTAATTCAACATTCACATTATTGTAATTATTTCGCATTAACTTATAAGGATAGCTAAAAATTACACTCTGTATTAATCAACCTTTCAAAAGGCATAGTTATTAAATGAGTTATTGACCTGGGGAAGTAAAATTCTGTAACTTTTTTTTTAATTCCTCATTTTCTTGTTTTCGCCATTATCAATTTTTATTTCGCGTACCCCCACTAATCCTTCGTGTACCCCTAGGGGTATGTGTACCACAGGTTGGGAGCCTTTGGTCTAGTTGAAGAAAGTTTAGTGATTGTTTATATTTCCTTATTGTACTAATAATGTTATGCATTATTCTGATTCACTTTAATTGGATACTAGCTGGGTGGCCCGGCATTGCACGGGCTATCTCGAATAATGCGTCATTCCCTGGCAGAGAGAAGTAGTGAGGTCACCTGACACATACCCAACATTCTCTCTTAAATAAATAAGGAGAAAAAAGCTGTTCAAACATTTCGTTCTTGAAAACATGTCAAAATCGATTTATTTAAAAAAAAAAATCGTAAAAAATACAAAATATCATTATTTTGTAAATATATGTGTATACCGTGTCCAGGTGAAATGATGGTCTATCCGATTCCGTAATTATTTTTTTGTCCGACTTTAGTACGGAGGGAAGGAAATAACCCGTCGTTGCTCGGGATCCTTATTTTTTCATATACCCATCTTCAGTTTATTTTTCTACAAATATCTCTTTTTTTCCCTAGAAATATCTCTGTTGAACCTTATATTGTTGAATTAAAACTTTCAAATCAAGCCTCTTTATTACCTTAAAGCAATATGGTTTGAATGAAAACACGAGAGGTTTGGAAAAACAAATTTTACTTTAAGCTTTTAAACAATAAACCATATAATAATTAATATAACTTTAAAATGAACAATTATACTTCCAAAGTTTATAAATTAAAACATTGTATTAAAACAGACACTGACTCCAGCATTATTTTTAACCAACTCTGACTTCTCCAAAAAAGACCGACTTCTCGACTGTCCATCCCAGATGTAATTAAATAATTGTAACTAACATTTATTCGAACTGAAGTATATACGTATGAAGCAAGATGCACTGCATACATGAAATCTTAAAGTAAAACCTCATGAAAAACAATATCTTTAGTAAAAACTGTATTTGAGCGATCCCCTGTTTTTTTTATATCAATTACCAAAACCCGCACACAACGCTATCCACATTGACTTGTTGCATTGTACAGGTTTCCATATTGCATTGTTAAAGTTTTCAACAATGAAAGAGAAACATGCAATTAAATATTTGTTTAAACAATAAAAACGGTTTGAATGATTTGAACAATGAAAAGTATTGTTTTTAATTATTTTTTTTACTAATTGTAATTTCGGAATTTAAATGGCCAAAATGGATTCCTTGTATTATTTCCCATCTTTTGGTACTTTCCGCACGCTTCTCCGCTCAGTGGTTCGTGAGAAGATAGCCAGACATACATACACACAGTCGAATTTTAATTAGTGTAGATAATTAATAAGAATTTTAAAAAATGGAATACATTTCACTGGGTGTCTCTAAATGGACTTTAAGTTGTAAAAATAAAATTCTTTTACTGCTTGAAGAAGTTTTTGTACGGTTATTATTGCCTACAAGACCTAAACACACCAAAAAAACTCTGCTAGTAACGCATGTTATTTTTTATTGGTATATATTGTATTAAAAAATCTTGCTGATAATAATTGTCGTTCAGAAGATGGTAAGATCCATCTATTCATAAAATAAGGTTTAATGTTATAAAACACAAGGACAAAACCTAGACAATATTAGCAGACAACATAAACTTCAAAATTTTTGCTATAGTTTTTTTTAAAGTTTTTATTCAGATATTTGCTAAAACCATTTTGAACTTTATGTTTTCATATTAATTTATCAATGAAGTACAACTAAATTTGACATTTTTTCCTTGAAAAATGAAATTTCATATGCATAGCTGATATATCCTGTCTTTTCAAAACAATGTATTTTTGTAAGTTTTCTTGAGTCTGCCAGATTTTTTATTATACTCATAGAAAAAATTGTTTAATATGCATTTTTTCCTACATTCCAACACTCTTATTACAGTGACTAAAATTATTTTTTTAATTCTCCCAAGTATTATTAAACTAGTGTTTTGTTTTTTTAAAAAACAAGAAACCATTTGTTGAAAATAAATAACTGTTTTGAAAACTTATAAATAATGGACTGAGCCTAGTGGCTGTCTTTTCCTTTATGTTTTAAACTTACAGCAAGTTGTAATTATTGCAGTTTTGGCTTATTCTGTAAGCATTAACATGACTGTTTTTAAAAAGATGTGCTCCGTCTCAAAAAAAAAAAGTGACAGAAGTTTCGTAATTTTTTTTTTTCCATTGAGAAAGCAGTTTATCCCCACCCCTGTTTGAGAAAAAAATATTTCTCATAATAAGACGCATTTTTATTTGCGGCTAAACGAAACTTCGTTGATTTGATTTCATATTAATGTTATATTTGTGTAGTTTGGGAAGGGATCAGAGGATGGAGAAATAACATTATTAATACCATTTTTAGAAATTCATTTTGTAGTTATAACGAAAATGACTTCATACAAATTGACTCGCAGATTTATCAAAACTTGCGTGAGATAAATATAAAAAATAACTGTTAAAAATGACCATAATAAATATCTCGCTAAACCCAGTGATAGGCATTTCTTTTATGTCCAAGAAACATTAATGAACCATTCATTGGCATCAATTAATCTTTGAAAAAAGTCTCTGATCTTAGTGTATGATAACTGTTGTTATATAGAGTGTCCACACTTATCGTGGTCCAATATCTATTTTCTAAATCATTAGAGATAGACATATACTTCCAATTGGAAAAATGCTTTAAATGAAGGGAAGAATTATTATATATATTTTTGAGTGAATAAATCTATTCCAGAAAAGGTTACGAAATTTAACTTTTTATATAGTCCCCTGGTCCTATCAATTATATTTAGTAAAATATTTTTGACACTCTTAACATCTTAAACAAAAAAGTCCCACCCTTCTGCAACTAAAACCGACCGAGTTATGGAGCTTTGAATATCGCCGACTTGGATCACTGTACACCATTTCAGTAGCCGTTTTAAAGACTATCCACCAATTAATGCACAGCACTTGCTCGACAAGGCCGCTGATTGGTTAAAAATCATGAAATTCAAATTTCTGTAACTCACTCAGTGTTCGTTGCAGAATAGTGAGACTTTTTGTTTAAAATGTTAGAGTGTCAAAAATATTTTACTAAATATAATTGAAAGGACCGGGGAACCACATAAACAATTAGAATTCGTAACTTTTCAGAAATATATTTAGTGACTCAAAAAGCATAAAATATAATTCTTCCCTTTATTTAAAGCATTTTTCCAATTGGAACTATATTTCTATCTGTAACGGTGTAGAAATTAGTTATTGCACCAAGATAAGTATGGATACCCTGTATATTTTATTAGAAATCAAAGTCTTTATCTCTACTGCGTGATGTTTGAATATTTATATTTATTTATTTATTTTATTTTTATTTTTTAGGCTTGCTGAGGAGGCTAAGTCATTGGAATTGTCACCAATATCAAGCGTTTTCTGTGATGCACCACACGTCAATGCCGAACACCAGAAAAAAGATATTAATTATTTATTAGAGAAAGATTCATTTGTTGCCAATATTGCTGAAGATTAGTACAAAAAACTACTAAGTGATAGATATATTATGAACTATTTATTATAAGAATTTTAATTGAAGCTGCAGAAAATTTTTACTATGATGTTCTTATATCAGGTCGTCAGTGACGAATCACTGTTGTACAACTATCATTTCAGATTTATGAAATGTTTGTAGTTTGTGGAATTTATGAACTAATCGTCCATTGGATAAATAAAATGCATATTGGAAATCAAATAGGTAACATTTAAATTTAAAAAGTGGGTCCGTGTACTTGTGTACACGCATTAGAAGTTATGCTACTTTAGACACCATTGATGAATTTGGATAGTTAAACACCTCATTAGGGGTAGTTAACTGGGATAATGATTCATGGTTAATTGGAGACGCAAATGAATGCATGGAAATAGTACTTGATGGTGTATTAGACGCTCGATTCAGATGGACAACAGGTTTTTTTTGTTATTGTCTATGATTTCGATTGGGTTCCCTTGATGTTGATAGATTGTTGAACAATTCTTGTTGATTTTGTTGAGCTGCAGCTACTTTTAAAGTTTTCTTTCACATTTTCTCGACAATATTCAACATTAGTCTTGCCCATCTCGTAAACTGAAACGAAAAGAAAATAACTCATGCAGAAATTATTTGTGCTCCAATTAATAGAACTTACTTTAAAAATTTTATTAATAAATATTAAAACATTTATTTACACATTATCTATGTATAAGAGATCAAATTAAAATTAATGTGCATATTGTTACATTTGAAACTAAAATTTAAAATGAGTATGATAATATTCGGGTCTTACAAAAATTAATTTTTGATTACTAAAGATATTTACAAATATTGTACTTTTACGTCTCCATGTGTGAATCGTGTGTGTGCAATTTCTGTAACTAAAATTTCATTCTCGATGTGCCTAAAGAAGTATAACTTCGATACATTTTTTTTGTTTAAATCGTGCATCAAAAGTCACTTGTAGCCGAGACAGAGATTCAGCTATTGTCAGTATTTTTCAATATCAGTGTGCTAAGCCTAATTTCACTTTTTCTAGCCGTTGAAAACCGTCATTTATCGAGCTTATGTCATGCAGAAACTGTTTTTATTGAAACATAGCTGTATGTTATGAATTTCATGAAATGAGTTGAAGACCTGGAAAATGAAAAGTGTTTACTCTGCTATATTGAGATTTAATTTGACGAATACCTTGATATAAGAGCATTTTATTTTAGTATTTGCATTTTTTCTGTATTTACAGAGTGACCTTTTCTATGAAGGTATATATTATTTTACATGTTCCTTTTTTATCTTGTTCATTATTTGTGTGTATATTTTTATATTTGTAATTTTTTTGCAACTGTTTAGTTCTTTAAAACTTTTAATTATTTGAAATGTCGAAACAATATTATAAAACTATTTTTACTTTTATTTCAATCCGCGTTTGTGAATCACGTAAACAAAGTAGGTAAGCTATCTAGTCTTGTTTTATATGTTCATAATGACTTTTTGAAATTTTGATGTAGAATAAAACACGCAAAACAATAAGTGTTAAATGTTTTCTTTCGATGTCATATCTCTTAGAATCATGCATTTTAAATTTCTGTACAATGTCTTTGACGATTCATTTGGTCCTTTTGCATACATTTGTAACATAGTTTAAATATAAATTTTGTTCCATGTGTTAGATGTTTAAAATAATAATTGTTTTAAAGGTGCTCTTTCAATTTACAGTTGTGAAAATGGGCCAACAGAGACTATTACTTTTATAATAAATCTCCTTCCTTAATCACTAACTAATTAATGCTTATTCACAGTGGCGAATCCAGGATTTGGATCTGGGGAGATCTGAGGTTATAAAAAATTTTGTATCGTCGTGACGAATGTCAAACGACATGGCTTATGTAAACCAAAGCACTTTAAATTTACAGACTTCACTCACCTGACAATAAGAATCATAAAGAACACTACAATACTTTCGATAATTTAATAAAAAACACAATGAAGTAACTAGCCAAAAAATGTTTTCGACCGTATCAATGCTACAAGTGCGAGTGGAATGAACACAAAAGTTTCGCAAAAAAATTTGCGAGCCTGCCCAGCCAGGAGCCAATGTCACCAGTTGTCACGTTTATTTTTTTAAAAAGAATTTTTTATTATTATATAGGGGAAGAAAGAATTCTGTAGTGATTTTAAATAAAATCTGGAGTTCTGGTTTAGCCCCATAGACCCCCTGGATTCGCCTCTGCTTATTCATAAATACCCTAATTTAAAGAGAAATTCTGGGGCATTATGTTAGAGAACTTAGTGCTAATTTTACTGAATGTCAAAACCATGTTATCGCACGTGACTGTGTAAGAGATCCACTAGGTGTTTGGACATTCCATTACTGTAACTTAGCCTTGTAAGACGAGTATCTGTGTAGGAATTTTTGTAGCTTGTGAATTTGGAAAGCACTATTCCGAACCATGGTATGTTTGACAGAAGAAATCATTTATCTCAAAATCTGCTCAATTGAAATATTACTGATAATTTCATGAAATATATTAAGATAGCAATAAACGTGAGAAATCTCATTTTAAAATTACGAATGTTTTTTTAATTATTATTATATCGCATTATTTATCCGAAACACTAAAATTGTATAGGTGAAAGAAAACTAGGTTTTCCAGTTATTTGGTGGAAAGATAAATGTTTAGCCATTACTAAATGTGATAAAAGAGCCAAAAGTGTTCTTACTGTTGTGTAAACTGTTGTATCACTGTTTGCATAGTTTAAAATAAAATTGATCTTAATGTGATATGTGTCTGTCTTATTCATATTCAACTTTCTGCAATCTGAGAAAATCAGCGGGAGTGGTCTCCCCTAAACTTTCTCGTATACTCTTAACACATGTGGTGAAAAAATAAGCTAAAAAGCAGTAAATCGATCAAGTGTCCCTAATGCAGTGGAGAAAAAAAAGCTTGGAGGCGAAAGGCATGGGTAGAAGCAGAAAGAATTGGTTCAAGTGAATCGCGCAATAACGGCCTCGCGTCATTGTGTGATGAGAAAAGACAAATGGGCGATTTGAACACTTTTTTTCTACCGATTGAAACGAAAATTGGGCACGGATTTACAATTAATGTTAGCAGGCCTCATACCAATTTTTATTTATCAAAGCCGTTGGGTTTACGAGTTATAATGTTTAGAAGTATGCGATTATACAGACAGTCAACCAACCCTTCGACGGATTTAGCCCAAAATTTGATACAGACCTGCATTCCTGATGATGAAACTGTGTACCAGATTTTATCTGCCTAGCTATTTAAGTTTGTGAGTTATCGCGTTCACATTAACACGGACAGACAGACTTCCCGTGGACGGATTTCGTCCAAAATTTGATAAAACCTACAAATTATGTGTAAAGATCACATACCAAATTTCATCCCCGTAGTTCTAATAGTTTTCGAGTTATCGTGTTCACAGACAGACATGATTCCAAAATTGTGTTTTTCGGACTCAAGGTGGTCTAAAACTTGGAGATTCGTCAAAATCTCGAGTTCGAATTTTTTGACGATTACAATGCTTTCTCTTCGTATACGAGAAAGTAAAAAGATTTAAAGGAATTTCTATCTTAAAAATAATACGTCTTTCAATGGACTGGCGTAAAACGGCTTATAAATAAAAAGACGTATAATCGAAAAGTTACTTAACTTCGATTATTACAAATTTAATGTTACTAATGCGAATTCATTTAAAAAGTATTAAAGTTATTACTAGTATAATACTACATCGTATAGAAATCAATAATTAAATTTGAATATTAAACACTTATCATGGATGTGAGAAAAATCCTGCCTTTATTGCCTATCTTGAGTACTAATTATACATATCTTATACGATTTATTTGCATGCAGGTAGACGTTTAATTAAAAAAATGTCTTTAACCATCGTGTGACGAGCTGATTATTTGTGAGTTTTAACTACAGCATTCTGAATCTAATTAAGTTCACTGAATGTTTTTTCACTATTCTTTGAATTTTTACTTTCTCGTATATGAAGTATACAAAGAGAAAGTATTGTATTCGTCAAAAAATTAGAACTCGAGATTTTGACGAATTTCGACGTTTTAGACCTCCCTGAGTCCGAAAAACACAATTTTGGAATTATGTCTGTCTGTGAACACGATAACTCGAAAACTAAATTATTATACGAGATTGAAATTTGGTATGTTATCTTTACACATAATTTGTAGGTTTCTATCAAATTTTGGATAAAATCAGTCTACGGGAAGTCTGTCTGTCTGTATGTCCGAAGTCATGTGAACACTATAACTCAAAAACTTGAATAGTTAGATGTATAAAATTTGGTACACAGTTTTATCAATATGATTGTAGGTCCGTATAAAATGTTTGGCCAAATCCGTCAACTGGTTGACTGTCTGTCGGTCTGTATAATCGCATACTTGTTTAGTTTTGAAACGAATATCATCTCCATGCGTATGTGTACTGGTAGCAACCGGAAGGATTACGTCATTTTGTCCTTGAGACGGAGTTTGTGATAGATTCGTTTTATCTCCTGTTTTGTTTTCGCTCGCTCGTGCCCTCGCATTAGCGGAGCTTGCTAGAGTGTAATAGAAAATAAATATTGCTAAGTTTTAATACATAGGTGAAGAATCATATTCAAAGAGATGCCTAAGTATTTTACAATCGCTATAATCTACAATAAAAAACCTTCTGATATTCGTTGCATTCTGGGTTACAGTAGGTTCGATTTTTTTTATCCACTTAGGGGAGGGGATATGACGAATTTTTGAGCAGTATAAGAGGAAATTTAGGGGAGGCCACTCCCACTGGTTTAATGGATCCTTGAAGGAAAGTGGAATAACTTTTTCATCATCGCTTAAATTAGCACCAAACAATTTGTCTTCTATTGAATCATCAATTGTGAAAAATTTCAAAGTCAAGGTATCTTTATCACTGTTCACTTACTAGGAAGGAGGACATTTCCACATTTTAGAACTGGGAAAAACAACGTATAACTGAAGCTTTGTGTCATATAAACGAAGTACTTTATCATTACAATGAATACAAATGACTATGATGAAACGACGTATAAATGAGAGACATATAAACGGTGCTTTATTGTATGTGTAAATCATCACTTATATGCTATGTTTTATCTGTTTTGAATAAAATAGCAGGAACTTCGTTGATGGTTACGCAACTTTTTGTTGAAAAAATTTAATCTGTAAATAGATTTAGATAAATTCTTTTTATCCGTGCCTATTAACTTTCACTGTCTCGATCCCCACTATAAGTTTTGCAAGCCTCTTTAAAATACCAAGTCAGCAATGCTTTATTAAATTGCATTCCTAATTTCGTATATTCTCAGTTAATAAAGTTATAAAAAGCCCAGCCACTAATTTGGCATTCTCTTTCTATGATTCGATGCACACTGCATCTGCGCAGCTTTGCATGCAATGTTGTCAAAATGGCCGTACCTGGAACCACCTAAATTTTCTTCTAAGAATATTTATCTAATATTTCATCGATTTTAAAAGCTATTTGAAGATTGTTTGATTTTGAAAGCCATTTGATGTAATAAAAACTATTTTTTGTTTTTAAACGACTGCTAATCTTCTTCAAACATGTTTACATTCGCAATATTATACAGGGTATTCCCAAAAGATTGAAATACAGTTTAATCTTTTACCTACTGAAGATAAATAGGCATTGTAAATTGCAAAAGTATCCAAAATAGGGTAGGAAATAATATTGTTAATGGATCAACAAAGTCAATTAATTTTTGAAAAGTTACGCATTTAAATTTTTATATGACCCTCTGAGACAAAATTGATCAATTGGGAAATTTTTCCTTTTTCTATAGCAAGATCATTAAAAGGGCTCTGTATCTTTAAAACTGACTGAATTATAATGAGGGGGAGGAATGACTTTTACCACTTTTCCACCCCATTTAAAATGTTATTTTATCATTGGAAATAGTGACCCTATACAAATTTACGATAACATTTTTTAGATCAAAAATATGTCGAAATTATGAAAAAAATTTATCACAAATACATCTAAATGAAGTATAAATCTAGAAATACGATTCTAAGAAAACAATTCACAAAGTATTCTCAAAACGTTTTTTCTCAATACTAGTACATGACTGACAGGGGTGTAGTGGTGCCAGAACGCCGTCCCGGCACTGCTTCTTTTACTTTCTCGTATACGAAGTATACAAAGAGAAAGTATTGTAATCGTCAAAAAATTCGAACTCGAGATTTTGACGAATGTCCACGTTTTAGACCTCCCTGAGTCCGAACCAGCGGGAGTGGTCTCCCCTAAACTTTCTTGTATACTTCTCGAAAAAGGTGCTGTTCCTCTCCCCCCGCGTCGATAAAAAAATTCGAACCTTTTGTAACCCAGGATCGAATGACTATCAGAAAATATTTAGGTAAAATTCAAATTCAAAGAGATGCGTTCGGATTTAAATGCGTACCGATTTCTACTCTTGCTGGCTCAAGGACAAAGTCACATAAACCTCTCGCGTGCACAGATTGCTACCAGTACGCATGCTCGTGGAGACAGCGGATTCGTTGGAGATGCGATTATACAGACCGACAGACAGTCAACCCTTTGGCGGATTTGGCCCAAAATTTTATACGGACCTACATTCATGACGATAAAACCGTGTACCAATTTTATCCATCTAGCTATTCAAGTTTTTGAGTTATAGTGCTCACATGAACGCGGACATACAAACAGACAGACTTCCCGTAGACGGATTTTGTCCAAAATTTGATAGAAACCTACAAATTATGTGTAAAGACCACATACCAAATTTCATCCCCGTAGCTCTAATAGTTTTCGAGTTAATCGTGTTCACAGACAGACATAATTCCAGAATTGTGTTTTTCGGACTCGGGGGTCAAAAACGTGGAGATTCGTCAAAATCTCGAGTTCGAATTTTTTGACGATTACAATACTTTCTCTTTGTATACTTCGTATACGAGAAAGTAAAAGCACAATTTTGGAATTATGTCTGTCTGTGAACACGATAACTCGAAAACTATTAGAGCTACGGGGATGAAATTTGCTATGTGGTCTTAACACATAATTTGTAGGTTTCTATCAAATTTTGGATAAAACCCACCTACAGGAAATCTGTCTGTCCGTGTTCCTGTAAGCACGATAACTCAAAATCTTAAATAAGTAGATGGATAAAATTTAGTACACAGTTTTATCATAAAGAATGTAAGTCCATATCAAATTTTGGACCAAATCGGTCGAAAGGTTGACTGTCTGTCGTTCTGTATAATCGCGTGCTTTTGAACCTGAACGCAATGACTTATATTAACAAAAAAAATGGTATAAAGTCTTCTAACCGTAATTGTAGATCTTTTTCCAATTTTCGTTTCAATCGGTTGGAAAACCAGTGGGAGTGGCCTCCCCTAAACTTTCTCGTATACTGCTCAAAAATTTGTCATTTCCCCTCCCCTTGCGTGGATAAAAAAAATCGAACCTACTGTAATCCAGAATGCAACGAATATCAGAAGGTTTTCATTGCAGATTATAGTGATTGTAAAATATTTAAGTGAAGAATCGTATTAAAAGAAATGCCTATGTATTAAAACTTAGCAATATTTATTTTCCATCACACTTCATCAAGATCCGCTATTATACGAGCGAGCGAAAACAAAACAAAGCAGGAGATAAAACATATCTATCACAAACTCCGTCTCAAGGACAAAGTGACGTAATCCTCCCGCTTGGTACCAGAGATTGCTAAGTACGCATGCGCATGGAGATCGGTTTTGAAACGAATGCTTAACAAGTATGCGATTATACAGACCGACAGACAGTCAACCCGTTGACGGATTTGGCCCAAAATTTTATACGGACCTACATTCATGACGATAAAACTGTGTATCAAATTTTATCCATCTAGCTATTCAAATTTTTGAGTTATAGTGTTCGCATGACTTCGGACATACAGACAAACAGACTGCCCGTTGACGGATTTTCTCCAAAATTTGATAGAAACCTACACATTATGTGTAAAGATCACATACCAAATTTCATCCCCGTATCTCTAATAGTTTTCGAGTTAGCGTGTTCACAGACAGACATAATTCCAAAATTGTGTTTTTCGGACTCGGAGAGGTCTAAAACGTGGAGATTCGTCAAAATCTCGAGTTCGAATTTTTTGACGATTACAATAATTTCTCTTTGTATACTTCGTACACGAGAAAGTAAAAAAAAAGGGCTCCAAAATGCATAGCCTGTTTCTAATCATTCTATGATGGAGAATACGCGCCATTTGCCGCCCGCTTGGCGAATTTTAACTCCCGCTACTTATATAATATACCCTCTTTTCCCTTTTGGCGCTCGCCGAGGGAAAATCGTGGATACTCGTGGCATCCTGGAAAAACAGAAGGTTCGCAATTTTTATCCTCATGGGAGGGGGGCAGGGGAATGACACCTTTGGGAAGTATACGAGAAAGTTTAGGGGAGACCACTCTTGCTGGTTTTACAAGAAAAAAATACGGAAATGCTGGCATACTTGAACCCGCGATCCTTCTATTCTGAAGCCGAGACCTTGGGGTCTATTCTGGTACC
>BGPR01028045.1:0-20261 GCA_013235015.1 Araneus ventricosus
TTTTAAATCATACTAACATTGTGATTTTATATATAACTGGATTTTAGTTAGCCAAAATAGCATAAAAATGAATATTAAATATAATAAGAAGGATTAGAAATTAATTTTGTGAACTAAAATTAAAACATCACATAATGCTCTAAGAGTGCGAGTGGAAAATAGGAAATTAGTTACAGAAGAAGAGACAATCTGATGTTAGTAAAAATGATAATACATAGTTGATTAAATTACTGTAAGTAAAGTATTTTTTGTTCTGAATCACATTTTTTGTCACTCTCTTACGGAAAATTCACAAACATAAAAATTAATACTCAAAGTTTAAAATATCTTTAACTTCGAATTGAACAACTAGTTTTCTGCACCATTATAAATAAAATAATTCTAATGATTAGTTTTAAATTATTTCCTCTTTGATGGTCACGTGACAAGTCAAAATACTAACGAAGATAAAACAGAATATTCCATTTTATTAAATTTTGTTTAATGATTCGTGAAATAAAATCAAAAACAATCTAAATACCCCTTTAAAGGCGTTTTTTTAAAAATAATACAAATTAACTAGTTTTTTACCGTTTATTCCTCGAATAAAAATTTAATAATTTTTTTTTTAAGATAGGGTGGTAAATAGTACAAAATTATTTTAAATTTAATAGACTATTGATAATGCAATTATAACACCTGGGTATAATTTTACTGTTTCACTGTTTGTTTCTCTACCGATTCAAAGAATTATATAAGGATGCACATTTATTTATTTATTTTTCCCTGAGAATTTTGCCATTTAATGTTTAAATAAACTCATTTTTATGAATAATTAAAAATAAAGAGTTATATAAAAGGAAACCGAATATTTGTTTTTGAAATTGAGAGTAAAAATTTAAAAAGGAATTACATTTTTCCCATATTCAAAATAATGTTAACATAAAATATATTGGAACATACTGTTCTCGAATTCCAGTTGTGATTTATGGAGAAACATCATTTTAATCTTTAATTTATATTGCCATTTTGTTTGTTGCTAACTGCCATTGCTAAATATTTTGCATATTATCGAACACTTTTGATTTTCAATATATTAAGGACCCGTAAGATTTCCGCATTCAAACATTTTTCATTTCATTTTCAGTTTCTGTTCCAAAATTAATATTCTTTTCGTTAATTTATGAGATTTAACAGCAAACAAGCTTTACATTTATTATTATTATTTATTTTTGGATTATTAAGAATAATAAAGACTTAAGATTTTAAGTTAGATATTTTAAAGATGTTAATGAAATCTGAATTAATTGCTTTATAACTTATTTAATTTAGAAACTTTTATCTAATAATTGTTTACGATTTGGGTTAGAAGAGATAAAATCATTCCGATAAAATTTAACCTAATTTTTCTAATATCGTGATTTGTTTTTCAAATGTTAATGATAACTAGCAAAACGCTTTTGTGTAAAGACATTCTTTCAAGGTTTCTTAAGAATCACAGTAACTTGACTTTCATAAACTCCGAACAAGTTTCTTAGAATTATCTTCTCGCACTTGTCAGATTTGAAGTGATATTTTTGCTGCCCACCTACTTTCTTCTGTGTACCAGTCGCACATGTTTGCTAACTCATAAAAGCATACAAGAAGAACTTGCCTTTCATACACTCCGGACAAGTTTCTTAAAATTATCTCCTCGTACTTGTCAGATTTGAAGTGATATTTTTACTGCCCACCTACTTTCTTCTGTGTACTAGTCACACATGTTTGCTAACTCATAAAAGCACACAAGAAGAACTTGCTATTCATAAAATTTTTGTATTCTTGAAATTGTATAAAAAAGTAATAAAATTGTACAAGAAACAACGAAATCTATCTTATAAACAAGCGAATCTGAAGTCTCCTTATACAAATGCAATAGAACTAACCACTGAAATTATCAATTTTGCCGTTACGCATCATGATTTCCTTTCACAATCCTGATAGCAAATCAACGACGAACAAGAATGACTTTAAATGCAGTTTTCATCCAAAAGACATTGTGTCAAGGCAACCTGTTGATTCAGCGTTCGCAAATAAGCGGTTCGCGTGCCAGCAGACAGTCCAGATGCGTGTCAGCGGCAATTATGAATGAAAAATGACCACAAAATTGTGATACACTGCTCACGCAAAACGCCCTCCTGCCACCACAAAATAAAGGACGGCAAATGTGTGTATTTTTCTGTTGTATGTATTCGGCTTTGAATCTTGTTAAGCAGGGCTGGATTTAGAAACCGCGGCTCGCGAGCCACATGCGGCTCTTTAGCCACTTGAATGCGGCTCTGCCACGAATCGATTTCGACTACGTAAGATTATTATAATATCTTATTTTATTTAATGTTAGTAGCTAGTTTAAACCGATTCCTAAAAACTTGGTTCTTGAAAAACATTTGGCTCTTAAAGAAATCTTAATCGTTGCTCTGCTGATCTTCGGCTCTTTCCATTAATGAGTTTGCTGACCATTGCCCTATACCAAAGCATATTCTGGCCCCTCAAAAAAGTTATATAAAATTTTCAGTTTAATATATAATAGTTTATGTTTGAAACATGTAAGCACTTAATACAATCTTTATAAGCTTTGAATCACATTCAAGTTTTAATTCAAATTAACACAACATGAACACCTGCAAAAAGACTTCATCAAATTTTTTAAAATCGCCTGAACTACCGACTAGAATTTCGTTAGCGGTTTTTTCCGTGAATGGACTTGAAGGGTTATTGGAGTGGGAAGATCTCATTAAATCTATTTCATTGGAAAGTAATACAACGGCAAGAGATGGTAAGGTTCACAGAAAACAAAATTAAATAGTATCTCTCGATATATCTAATCTAAAGAATGTTAATTTCAAAAACACCATTTATATGGCCTTTTCAAAAAAATACTGAACAATTTATAAATATTTGGTTGTTACTTCTCTTGTATATGCGCCCCCTGACGGTTGTGCCCTAGGCTGGCCCTGTGGGAAATTTGTTGTTAAGTTTTGTATCACTAAGACTTTCGCCATGTTCGAAGCAAAAAGACACAAAAAGTTTGTTATTTTTTCGATTCTAACGTTGATTGGTTTTTCATTCTGCTTTGAGCTTAACGCTTGACTGAACAATTTCGCATCAAATTAATATGCTTACTTCAACTGGAATTAGAATTTGGCCTTCAAAATCAAGTGACCCAAGTCTGGGTATGGAAAGCGAAAGGAGTAAAATTTAAATTTAAATTAAGAAGGATTAGTACTGAATATTTCCAGTGATTTGATTAAATCGGATTTATTAATTATAGGAAGAATTTATAATTTAACTTAAGAAATAATTTCTATGCAAATATTTCGCTGTTTTATAAATTGTTTTTATCGCTAACTAGGAAAAACATTTATATAGACAGCGGAGTATGCACTGTGCTCAGCTAGCGAAAAGCTATGTAAAACTGTGAATATACATTTTGAAGAATGAATTTTTTTAATAAGCATAATGAACTGTAGGAAAAATCACTGTGATTTGAGTTTTACCTACGCTTTGAATCTGTCAGTAAAATTTTGAACTTCCATATTTACCTAAAGTTGCTGAGGCTTACAAATTTAAAAATATTTCATTTGAAAGAATGCTGACTAATATTAAAAACAAATTATAAAAAGTACATTTCAGTAGTTGGTTAAATCTATTCTTAAAATGTTTTATTAGAATGATAATTATTTACGCAGCTAAACTGTTAGTGATTCTTAAGGAGTGACAAATTTCTCTTCAATACATCATAACTTTTTTTTTAAAAAATTATACTCTAAAATTGAAACATTAATTTATAAGAAAGTTAATTCTTAATTCATTTCTCTTCCAAATTTTTATTCCTTGATTTTTATTTACATTATTTTATGTCTTAGAAATCCAAATAGGATGTCGTACAATTTCGATTTCTTTCAAAACGCTAATTTTATTTCTTCTTACAGACTTTTAATCAGTTTGATTTTAAAATAATCTCTTGGACCAATGATATCTAAAAAAATTTGATTAAAAAGTTTTATAAGTGAAAGATATTTAAGTGTATACAAAATTGGCTCGAATTTTGCTTCAATTACCAATACATTTTAATGATTTTACTGCTTGAAATATATCCGCTTATTTATCTTTACCAAATTCCACCTATTAAAATTCACGCATTGACTTATAAAAGTACTTTTGAATCTCCCTTCTCGATTCAACATAGGACAACCACAATATGATTTTTTTATTATTACTATTATTATTATTTGACAAATACTTTCAATGAACACTACTGCTGAAATTGAAATTTAAGAAATTCTTTCATTTTTCCAAAAATGAGATTTTTTTATGTATTCTTTTATCTTTACACAAAATTGAATACATACTTCTAACAAAGAAAATCTACGAAAATGCAAAATCAATAAATAAATTAAATATAAATATTCCTGTATCTTTGTTTTGGAGAAATTTATGCATATCAATTTCCATACACGTATTATTTAATTTAATAAATTATGTTTTGTTCATGTGTGCAGACTTTAAGTAATATAATACAAAATTGAAAAATTATTAACTGTAGTGGGAGTATTCTAAACTGATTACATCAATGTTCAGGTCATTCTTTTCATTACCATATAAACATCTTTCTGATTACTACAAGTATTCTAAAAATTTCAGATTTTGATTTCATGTTAATAACTTTATCATCTCCGTTAACTTCAAACTACAACTTTTCGCACCTATTTAGTTTAAAAGAAGTGTTTTATTGATATTTAAACATACCGAGATAATTTTTTTGTGTTATTGACTAAAAGTGAACCACTCTCAATATGCATGTAAATATGTTCAATTCATTTTGATTTGGTATGACTTTGTACGAATTTTTATAAAATTAGAATTTTTGTTACATTTCAAATGGAAAATATACTTAAAATTTGAATATGTTCCTTAAAAATTTTCAATTATATGAAAATTTAGTCCCTGTTAGAAAAGCGCATTACGTTGCAAAATGAATAAATTAATAATTTCCATCATTCAATCATTATCTTAACTTAACGAAATTCTCTTAATGTCGTTGCTCGCTAGTTTTTGATTTAACTCCTTAATAACCAAGCAGCTTTCTTCAAAGTTAAATGATAAGCATCTGATCGCCCAAACAGTCATCATAGGATTAATTTTCTCTCAAAATTTTATTCAACTGAAGTTGATAGTGCTTGATACCTTCGAGTATCAAGCACTATCAAGCACTAGAATCGCAAATGAATGAAGTAATAAGCATTTCTCCCCATCCTAGATCTGTAGAAAGAAGTCCATGGGTTAAACAAATTTAATTATACAGTTAAAATTTAAGTTAGAATTTAATCATAGTGCGTGATACCTTCGAGTAACCGAATCACAAATGAATGAAGTAATAAGCATTTCTCCGCATCCTAGATCTATAGAAAGAAGTCCATGGGTTAAATAAATTTAATTATACAGTTAGAATTTAATCATAGTGCGTGGTACCTTCGAATAACCGAATCACAAATGAACGAAGTAATAAGCATTTCTCCGCATCCTAGATCTATAGAAAGAAGTCCATGGGTTAAATAAATTTAATTATATAGTTAGAATTTAATCATAGTGCGTGATACCTTCGAGTAACCGAATCACAAATGAATGAAGTAATAAGCATTTCTCCGAATCCTATATCTATAGAAAGAAATCCACGAGTTAAATAAATTGAATCATAGAGTTACATTTCACTCATTTAAAATTAGAGTTATGATGCACATCGTATAATTTCTCCGCCCATAGTCAATAACTTTAGTTATTCCTGGCTATAGAAAATGTAATTTAATATGAAATGTAATCTATTAACCTCTTGGCTGTTTCATTTTCTTCGCTATCTAATAAGACGCTCCCTTCTGTTTTGGAAAGGAGCTGTCTTTTTCATTCATCTCAGAAGGCATATAAACTTGACATGTTTATAGATTCTAGGTAATTTTTGTGTAAAATTATAAAACTAATTGATGATTAAATTTTAGTTTTCAAACTAAAAATGCGATGGATACACGAGTATTCTCGGGCTTTTAAATTAAGCGGTTAAAAGGAGAGATACGGAGACAAAAGAAAAGTGTAGAGATATGAAAATGTACCTTTCAGCTGCATAATGATTCAGCGTCTAACAAAAATCCATTCTATGAAATTGGAGTAATTATTATACAAACCGTCTAGAATGAAAGAATTACAAAATCGAAAAAATTAATAAATTTCTCATATTAATAAATATTCAGCAGATTAACGCAGTAAAACCATTTCGAAGAGAAATGAATAAAAAAAGAGAAAACTTTAAAAGAATCGCAATAAGTAAAGCTTTCTACAAGGACGAATCTCATAGAACTCAAATAAATATAGTTGGATTAAAATTACATATAACCGCACTTTTTTAATACAATAAAATAACAATAAACTGTTATAAAAAGAAAAATAAGGAACAATAAAATAAGAGACAGGATGTTGATAAATTAGCAAGTATTATTTCTGATGATTTCGGAAAACTATGTCACATAGTTGAAGAACGCTCATTTTCAACAAAATTTTCATTCACAGAAACAGGAAATGGGCTGCAACAAGGAAAGTCTCAAAAAATAAAAAAAAAAGTTAAAAGAAAGAAAGAAATATCAGAAAAGAAAAATCGACACTGTGTGTGATTTCTACATCATTCGTAGCTTTCAATCTAATTCAAAAAAGAAATTCAAACAAGCAAAATAAATACAAAAAAGTTTGATTTTTCGTTCGGAAGTCTTCCCGCACTTAAATCTTCAAACAGAATAAACCTTTGATTAAAAAGTAGAAGAAGGAAAAGTCAGGTAAAAAGTAAATTTATGTGAAACACATAAATATTTTTTTGCACGCGAACTCATGCATTTCGAACAGAGAAAAAAAATTAGAGGAAGAACGTTAAAAAATACTTTCACACGCCTCTAGCTCCCAGAGAAAGTTTTGTTTAGTCTAGAGAATTCTTGCCCACTTTTTTGTTGCGTGAGTCAAAACATTAGACAAAGCTACGTCTCATTCAATTTCCTGTTCCTAGGGTTATGTGATAATGAATTTCTAAATACATGATTTGTTTCGTAAAGGCGTCAGTAGATGGCGCCACGTTGAAAAGTTTAGCCGTGAAAACATTTCAGATTATCCAGAAGAACGCTACCCGAAACGTAATCAAGTAATCTGAAACAGATTTTTTTATTGAATGTTGATTCAGTATTTTTTACCGTAGCTGAGAAACTTTCTCATGGTGTTGAAATAAATTTTTCATGGAAATTCACGCCTTCTGGTTTCGATAATTTTAGTATTGCTAAAGAATATATTTTGAAATAATTTATTTTTAATCGCTCTTATTGGTTTAGAAACGATTTAAATAATTATATGCATCGGTTCATTCTCGTATTTCTTCAACATCATTAAACCTGTCTAAAGTTAAAATTTATTTCACTGCTTCTTCCTCAATTTTAAACATGCAGATATGGAGAAAAAAATAAATTAAGAAGAGATTTTTGTTTGAATTTTAAATTATTAAAAAATCATTAACAACAGTAACTTTCATTCCAATTTTAAAATTGGTAAACTTTAATTAAAATTAATTTTAATAAAATTTAATTAACTAATTAAATAAAAATATCAATCATGTTACAGTAAATGAATATAATTTATTTTTTCTTAATTTTTAACTTCGATTCGCTATCAGGCGGGCTGATCGAGAATCTTTCTGTCGTTACAAATTATTGAAACGATTACTCGCATTTGCGAGAATAATTTTGCTCCCGGAAATAGACTACTATTCAAATAATGAATTAAAGTTGAAAATTGAATAAAATACTAGTTTACAACAGTTTCGTAATGGTTCGTTTCATAAATTGGTAGAAGCATAATTTCTCAGATTTAATATTAATTACATATGATAATACGAAAACAAATCCTTGTGTTTCACTTCAAAAATAAAGTGTAGTGTTTTGATATTTGTATTGATTGAAACTATATTTAAGGCGCTGACGAAATCTTTATATTGTAACTAGTTATTGCAAAAACATATTTTTTTGTTAGCTTAAATAAAACTGAAAAATTTATCTGTATAAAATATATATACTTTTCCCATATATCACATGGAAACGAAATTAGAAGGAACAAAGGAAGATTATGTGACTGGTGAAGACAGGAAGCAACAATTTAATTCAGTTATTTTTTAAAAAAGCTCAGGTTTCACACATTATCAGGGACAAATTACCTACAGGCGATCCAAGTTTCGGAAGTCCCCCTTCTTTCTCTCCAACTTCCAAAACCGGAGATTCTTCATTGATTTTATTATATTTGACAAATTGAAACAACAAAACATTTAGTAGCGTTGGTTTCGGATTCTTGCCTGTAAAAAAATTAAAATATTAATTTAAAAGAAATTTTAAGCATAATGGTTAAAAACCACACTAATCTGTTGGCACATTTGGAAACAATCAATGAATGATGTTCTGAAATATACACGATACTTGATTTTAATTTGAAGAAGTTTATGTACACATCTCTTATAAATAAAATAGAACCGAGAAAACTACAGCTATTCTGAAAGTAATGCGTTAAAAAAATGAATTTCTTGTGTTGGATAATTTCTACAAGACTAAATATACTTGTAAATACAACTAAGGAAAATTCTAGATTTTGCCAATATTTCTTATTTGTAGATGTATGATTTAAGATACATAAGAAGTAGGATTAGAAGATTACGGATGTATTCTATTTATTCCGTTTAAAAATTTTGGCTTTCTTTAAAAAAAAAAAAGAAAGGAGTGGTGAAAGACGATTATTTGTAATCTCTCGGAAAAATCCAAACATCTACTACTTTCTGGCAAGAAGGAAAAAACAACCTTCAAAGTGTGCAGACTGTAACATCGGTAGTTTTCTTTTCTTGCACAAGATGGCGCTACGTGTAACATAAAGTGAAGCCTGAGCTTGAAAGTTGAAGAGAGAAGTTTCTCTTGCCGTTCAGATTTTCAAACCTACTACCGACGCAGTTTTTACAAGGTTAATTCAGTCAATAAAACTCTTATTTATAAAGATGTGTTAAAAAATACACTTTAAGAAAGTACTTCAAAATATCTAAAGTACCATATTTTATAAAGTACTTCTTGGGAGACTATAAACAGAATTTGAGGAGGTATATTCCCATTTTGGGAGAAAAAATATTTCTCGACCTCAAGAATACCCAAAAATTGGGTATTCTTGAGGTCGAAAAATAATTCAATTAATTCCCACTTAATTCAATTTAATATCGCTTTTCAGTAAATAATTTGGTAAATCATTAACAATAACAAATAGATTTCGTATCTATTTGTTATTGTTAATGATGCAAAACAGCATAGAAATACATATTTAAAAATTTATGCGACTCTGAATCTGTTCTACGTAGTTTATTCCATTCGTTCGTTCCATTTAAAATGTACACAAATCTTTTTGATGTGAACCTTATTATAGCAACTGAATGTGATTGCAGTGAGTACATCATTCTATAAAACTAGCAAATATTTGAACATCACAAAAATATTTTTTTTTTTAGGGGGAGGGGTTGAATTGCAGATTTTAAGCCCAATCGGTCGTATCAGGTTTTGATGATATGAAATAAGTCCAAAACGTATCCTCTGTACATCTTGATGCTTGCCTGGAATTTATGTTGGAATATGTTATTGGAAACGTCTTTGATACTTCTTTCCTTTCTGGAAATTTACGGAAAGAACTTGGTTTAGCTTTGGTTTAAGAAACAACAATAAGTATCGTCATCTGTTAAAAGTTTTTGTTCTGTTTTAATAATTGAATAAAAAAGCAATTATTTTTTTAAAATTTTTATGAAGCAACACTTGAGATAGACAAGATATCTTAAATGACATTGATATCTGCATTAACAGATACTTGAGTATTAATAATTGGACGCTGTTATACAATCTGGATCCAAATAGCATTTGATTGAATTTGGCATTACAATCGCGCCTTAAGGTGCATATTTACTTATATATTTGAGGTTCACGAGTTCGTACATTTGGGGCAGTTTTTAGCGTCCGTCGAAAGTTTCGCGAACAGTTGGCAGTGATTCAAATTCTGTCGGTTTTTTGGAGAACACAAAGGAATTCGTTGTTCACATGGAGATTTGTTCGTGTGCATTTCTTCGTCCTCGTCGAATCTCCAACTCCAATCTGCAAATTAAGGGAATTTCCACGTCGCTTCCAAGACTTCCCCCTCTTCGAATGGCAATTGATTGATGGTTCGTTCCTTTCCCGTGGTTCGCGGCTCGCTCGTTGTGAAAATAATTTCAAAAAATGGATCGCAAACTGTTCGCTTCGGAAGTGCATACGCAGCTTTAGGGTGCGAATACATGAAGCGGTTTCTGCCGACTCGCCAACAACTGAAAAAGAATCAGCCGAGTTCACACGGGAGGTTTAGCGTATAGGCGCGGTAAAATTTGATATGAGAAGCTGTAACAACTCCAATCTGTTGCACAGGAGACTATGGAATGCAATAATTGGTTTAATATGTTTAATAAAACGTAACATTACAATTTACCAAAACAGCTTTATCTCAAACTGTGCATTTTGAATTTGATTCACGATTGCATAACTGTGTTTAAGTAGATTCAACTACAATGGTCCTCAAGACACGACTTCGGAATAATTTCTGAAGATCTTCACCGATCATGGTACCTAGAACCCCAAACCATCCCTCGTTGCAGGGAGTGTAAATATATCGGCCGAGTTCATAGAAGAGCCATACATATCAAAAGGGTAGAAATGACGAGGATGAAATATTTATTTCCCTTAACTCTCTTACGGTTGAAGATAGAAGGACAATTCTAATTAGAGGAATTGTCGTCTTATCGTAGCGAAGAACTTTCGTATTTAAAGTTTTTCGATAGATGTATCCTATAAGGAGGCACCTCAAATATGGGGATGAGAACCTTCTGAAGATCTTCAACGATCATGGTACTCAGAACCCCAAACCAACCCTCGTTGCAGGGAGTGTAAATATATCGGCCGAGTTCATAGGTGAGCCATCCAGCTCAAAGGGGTGGGAATGGCGAGGTTGAAATATTTATTTCCCTTAACTCCCTTACGATTGAAAATAGAAAGATCATTCTAATTAGGGGAATTGTCTTCTCATCGTAACGAAGAACTTTCGTATTTAAAGTTTTAAGATAGATGTAGTCCACTTAAGGTGGCATCTCAGATATGGGGATGAGAACGTACCGTATAAGTAAGCAAAGGCTCGCTTCCCGGTGGGATGTAGTCTTCCGATGAGTTCCCATCTCCGATGACTGACCGTCGTACCTCCGTAACGGGGTTGGGGCGGCGCATGGGCCACTCGTAATTATGGCTATTTTGCGTCGGCCACAGTGCCGGTGTTTCCTTCGCGGCGGCTGGTCTTTCAGAAGTACCGGGATGCCGAGTCAGGTCCGGGTTTCTTCTTTGTGATTACTTAAAAGCTAAGGGCTGAATAGTGGTTTTCGACCATTTAACTCAGACAATTTTTTTTAACTTAAACTTGCTACACCTTGCTGGAAGGCTCTCATCAGTTGCATTCTCTTCCATCCTCACAACTCCAACCCTTATGAAATTAGAGTAGGAAATGGCAGAGGGGGTGAAGTTTTCTTATATCTCCTAACAAAGGGGAACTGCCTTCGCCTTCCGGCTTGTAGAAAGGCATTTTTTTTATGGCCTTTAACTTAATCTCATTCGTAGTCAATGCCTCTTTGCATTGCAGTGAAAACAATCTACAGCGGCTATCCTCCGTTCTAAAGGAAATTGGCCACTCCAAAGGGATTTCGTTCTTCGAAGTACTAAATGCGCATTCAAACAAGCCCTTATTCGTTATTTCTGACTTAGGGAATTTTAAGAATCGTCCAAAGCAGAAGTTCCCAACCTGTGGTACGTGTATCTCTGGGGATACGCGGGGGGCCAGTTAGGGGTACGCGAAAGTGATCTTGGTAATGGCAGAAAACATTAAACAGGAGAATATTTTAGAATTCCGTTTTCTCAGTTTCGCATGGAAAACGATAGTAAAAATTATACGAGTCTGAAAGTTCACTCACAAAATCAGAACAAGAGATGTGTAAGAAACTTTTTAAAAAAACGCTTTTACCAATAGTTCTCAAAAGTACTATAGATGGCGCCACGAAACCAACCGAGTGCAAACTAATTTTGCCAATCCTTTTTTCAAATTGATAATCGAGAGCTCTAAATTTATTAAAATATTGCATTGTCATCAAGACCCAATAAATATACAAAATATCAGAAATCTAGTGCATTAAGAAGTGAGTGAAAAATCGATCATAACATTCCAAACTTACATACACACATGAAACATTTCAAACTTAGTAAAAGCGTTTAAAAAGGTAGAAATAGATTAATATCCAGTAATTGAGTAATTGTTAGCTCTAAATTCAATGATGTTTCGTTTGACGTTGAACTAATACTACTTTAAAACATAAAATAAAATATTGGGTCAAAAATCAGTCCTACGACTTTAATTAATTTCATTAAAGTAGTTGAACTCCTAAGCTAACCTAAGACCTTGATGTTATTCGTGAAAACTTTTTTGGGCTGATGGATGTTAGAGAGGGATATAACAGTAGGGGGTACTCAAAAATAAGAAGACTAATCAATGGTACACGAGTGAAAAAGGGTTGGGAACCACTGATCTAAGGTATAAAATGTACTTCGAAAATTGCTAATTTCTTTTGAAAAAAATGCCATTTGTGCATGCTTGGATTTTTTCAGCTTTATCGCAAATAACTTTTTTCAGTTTCTTTTTAATAGAAAAAATAAATTCCTAATCGTTTCGTCGGTAGTTAGTGAGGAATATTGAGTCAATAATATCATCTATTTTTTTCTAAAGTTTGATGAGCTGAAAGTTTCATTTGCTGAAAGTCGCAACCCACCTCAGCAACTTCTTTATCAGAGTCTTCATCAGCTCCTGAAATGCACTAATGAACTCTTGAATGTCCAACCCCGGTAGAGGGCGAGTTCAAGTTTCTCTTCACACTGCGAAAAGATCGATTAATTTCGATCTAATTTCCAGTGTTACTTTTCAATGCATGATTTTTTGTTTTGTTTTTTCTTTAAAAGTCCATAGTCAGAAAAGCGAACAGTGAAGTCGAACGGGCGACCATCCAGGCCGCTTTGGGGGTTTGGCCGTTAATAGAGGTTATTTTAACATTATGCCTATAGGCTAAAAATTCCTTACCAAACAAAAGTAGGCATTATGAGGAGTGGCCGATAAGAAGGGCTGTTCTCTTACTGTAATAGCCTTTCTCAAATTTCAGTTCACGCCTTCTTATTGAATGTCCATAACTAAAGCATGACTTGAACAAACACATCTCTACACGAATTACCTTATTAGTAAGCAAGGCATATCCGTCATTTTACACTCGTGCTGATCCACCCCCTACAATGGCGTTAGCGACAGGACACATTTCGCATGCACCAATGGCCGAAAGCAAATGTTTGCTTAATAACCCGCAGTTTAGATACCGACTCTTAATCGCGGTGTAGCGTGCAGAATAAGGCTCGAGCGCTCGTCGACGAAGCGGGGCATTTTGGGCAAAATTAGCCTTTTGTCCGCATCTGTCACTCGTGTATTATACACAAGTGCAAGAGTCGCTCTATGTTTGCTTACTCGTGTACAGTGTTTGCTTACACGAAGAGAGGAATTACATTAGGGACGATGTAAATAGGAAAATAGGTGGATGAATGTGTAAAAGCCGTAAAAATAGCAGTTACGGTAGATTACCTTGTTTTTCTCCCTGTTTTAACGGTTGAAAACAATGTTGTGCGTTTGAAACATACTTTAGTTCTGTTTCAGAGACCTTAAAAGCTTATGACTGACTAGGTGCTTGGGGTTTTAAAATAATTTTTATTGCATATAAGAGCTCTTGAATGTTGGGTGCATAAATAGTTTTTGTTTAATTACAAAAGGCTTTTTCAGACTTTTTTATTAATGACCCAACTCTAGTCCGAGGCTCCGAACGAAAGTCTACAGTACCTTGCTTTGAATTTGCTACTGGAGCTAGTGGCATTCGTATACATGCGAACGAAAGCCTACAGTGCCTCGCTTTGAATTTGCTACTGGAGCTAGTGGCATTCGTATACATGTGATAACACAGAGTGTTTATTTGCTTAAAAATAACAGGTCTTGGAACTTTAGAAGAATAGCATTTTTTTGGATTTTATTTATTAGTGAGATTGCATAAATAAAATTAATGGATTTATTACCATCTTCGGATTTCATGTAGAATTAGGATAGTCAATAAAATATTAGCTGCATGACCAAGTATTTACCTTTGACATTGTAAAATGACCTCTCAGCGCCTCGGTGTTGTTCACCATTTTTCGATACATTTAGAGAGAAAATCGTCGTTAAAATGAATGGTATTATTTTGCCTCCCAAGTGGGGTCACAACCGTTTCCCACTTCTCCAACCCACATAACTTCCAACTTCTATAGATTCAAATCTCACATCTTAATGCATGCATCAAATAAAAAATTAAATGGCATTTAGTATGGGGATACAGAATTTTTTCCAATGACTATCTAGAGAAATATTTACAACCTTTTAGTGTTTTAGCCTAATCTTCCACCTCTGTTTTAATCGCGTCGTGTTTTTAATGAGTTTTATTGAATTTTGTCTCCCCCATCCAAAGAATTTTACAATTTTGAGAAATATTAAAATACCTTTAAATTTTGCGATTATTGATCATTCGCTATTTGCGGTTATTCATCATTTTTTACAATGGTATCTTATTTTGGTATTAAAATAATACACCTTTTCCTTTTTTATTTCAACAAATAAGTTTGCCCTATTTTAGTCTCTCTCTTTCTCTCTCTTTTGGTGTCTTTGCCCCTTTTTTTGTTAATTCGTGACCCTCTTTGGAATCGAGCTTCATATGTTGAGATTTCTGTGGTCTGCTGCCTCTGACAAATCAAGTTATCAATATGGAGAACAATACTTAGTGGTGTATCATTGCAGCCAGATAAACAGTCTTAATTCTAATTTATCATTCATAATTGTTATAAATACTTATACGGAGTTGAGTTTTTAGCGATAATAATCGTTGTTTAATGTAAGAAAATTTAAATTGAAAGCTTTATAATACCACGGGGCTCGAGCACGTAAGATCGTTTTCCTTCCCCAGGGTCCTTCTCTTAGCTGCATCTTTCGATAAGGAAACACCACTTAATATTTCTAATTCTTTTTTCCTTGCCCTTTCACCAGTCGTGTTCCGCGAGTATTTCTGCTTTTTTTTCTTTTCTTTGTCATTTTTTACTTTTCGCTAATTTTTTTCTTTGACATTTTTGACTTTTCGCTAATTCTTTTCTTTGTCATTTTTGACTTTTCGCTATTTTTTTCTTTGTCATTTTTGAATTTTTGGCTATTTTTTTTTCTTTGTCATTTTTTACTTTTCGTAATTTTTTTCTTTGTCATTTTTTACTTTTCGCTAATTTTTTTCTATGTTATTTTTGCAACTTGTACTGCACCGTACAATTTTTCAAATTAAACCTGAAATTTAAATTCTCCACATTCTCCTCTAAGCTCTCACCACAACCACGACATTGTATATTGCCTATAAATAAACACATGAGATATTTTTCCTTTTCCAGAGCTCTAAATCCTTCTCTTAGCTACATCTTTCGATAAGGAAGCCCCACCTAATATTTCCGATCCTTACACACTCCAATATTTTTTCCTCACACCACTCGTGTCCTGCTAGTGGGACGCGTGCGCACGTAATCCAAAAGGGGCCCATACACTTTACCATCCCATACCCAGGAGTGTTCACGCGTGCTTAAGCAAGTGTTGCTTGGACGCCCCTTGATAAATTTCAACCATTAAAAGGAACTCGGCAGAAAAGACTTTTCCCCGTCCAGCGAAGCAGTCATGCGGTGGGCCTCCCGTCTCCCTCTCGGCATCGAGAAAACAGCTCTTCCGTTGAGTGCCTCCCGTCTTACGGCCATTTTAGATATAAAAGGGACGCAAAATTCAGGAAGGGCCCTCTTTTGCCGGGAAATCCGTCGACGATGAGGTTCCAGGAGTTTCTGGCTCCCGATTTTTGGATCTATTTTGGTTAAGAGAGGTTTTAGGTGGCTTTCCTGCAAGGTTAGTTTGAGTGGTTTAGTTGGTGGAAGAGTCGCCAGATGGCGTGCGGCATCAGGTACGTTAATCATGCTATTTTATCTTGACGGAAAATGATGAGTAGATTCTCAGGGTTAAAGATTTTGGTTTTTCCTCTCGCTACATGCCCCTCCCCCGAAAAAAGGCACAATTTGGCTTATCTATTTTTTTAAAATTATAATGTATATGCCGAAACAGACATTAAATTAAACATTAAATTTTGGATCATTTAACCCTTTTCTGAAGGATTATTTAATAAGAGTATATAGGTCAACAATTATTCTGAAAATATCTAGCACACGTTAAAGAAAAAAGTAATGGAGATATTTCGAACATGCTTCAAAATTTAAAAGATCACATTCAAACGAAGAAAATTTTTAAAAAATAATAATTTATTCAAGAAATGATAATTTAACAGGAAATGTGTGAAAGACTACTTATACAACTTTAGAGACGAAATAAGGACAACTTTTTAATTTATTTTTTGGTATAAATAACAAGGTGGTCAAATACTTAGGCAAAATTTTGCCAACCGATGCTTCATTAAAAGTGCAACATCAAAATTACACGAGATCCGATAATATAGCTTCCCTGTTAGAAATGTTTAATTTTGATTTGAAATGCTATTTTGGATTGCAGTTCGGTTTTGAAGGTGCGGAATGACTACTTTGGGATATACTTCGTACTTTCAAACCCGTGATCAAATGAATAGGACAACGCCTGAACCGATAACCCCTCTCCAAATTTCCACACCACACCTCCTGACCCACGATGAAAAATATAGAATGTTCCAGGTGCACATACAGGACTGGTCTATCCCTTCTCGAATACTCCATCCTCCAACACAGAAATCAAAAGTCTGTCACCAGATTAACCCATATGTGTTTGGAAGTAAATTTCAAAAGGAGCTTAAAATTGAAGTTCTTGAACACAATTTGCGATTTTTTAACTTAATGTAACATTAATAGTGCGTAGTTTAAAAAGGGTACTACCCTTTCTAAACTATACAAGGCCTACCAGGAACGGAGGTCCCTTTGCTTTCAGTTTAGTGTAATTGTACTAATACTCCTATTTTGCGGCAACACGAGGGCTATTTTGGGACGGACCTCGCAGTTTTGAGCAACGGTCAGATCCCGAGGATGACACCTGAGCTGTCTTCTCCTTCTCCAAACTAGTGGCAGGACGTTTGACCCACCCCGCCAAATTTAATATGTACCAGACCCACACTCATAGCGGATATTAAATGGAATCGGGTTTCAAACCTGGGATCCTCCAGGCTTCAAACCGAGAACTTATCACTAGGCCACCGCGGCCTCGAATGGAAGTCAAATTTTAATTTATAGTCAGATGACGAGTATGACCGTTGATTTTCTGAGGCACCTCATCAGAAGACGCACAAATCTGTGACTAGATTTAGTGTGCATCATATATTTACATACTGTGAACCTTTGATAAAGCCGGCACTCAAATCCGCGATTTTTAGATAATGAAGTTGCCTGAAACCAGACTCCGGAGAACTATCGTACAAGAAAATAAAAACCGTAAGAAAGAAGAAACAGAGAAGGGTCACATGCTTCAAATGCCTCGGATTTATGTTCAGTTTGAGGTAGTTTAAGTCAATTTTTTAGACACGAAGACTATTTACACAAAGACTATTTTTGGACTATATAGCCACGTCATTTTAAACAGGGGTCAGATGAAGAGGGTGACACCTAAGAGGATACACCTTATACACACTTCTTCAGAGAGAGGATGTTTCCTTTAACGGATTTAACGCGCACCGGACCAGAGTATATATGTTGGATTTTTGTCGAAATCCCTTCTAGAAACAACGACCCTCTTCAAGACTGCTAGTGAAACAACATTTGAATTTTCGATTGCAACTTTTGAGACACATTTTTAACGCAGGACTGCGTTCCTCCCATTGGGGTCTTAGGAAGGAATTCGATTTACACGCCAAAACGCCACAAAAAACGTTGTATGGGAGATTCTCTATGTATCGGTAACTACATATGTTGGAAACGTAACTAATGTCTTATTTTAGAGATAAAGGGTAACAACAGAAATTACAAAAAAAAATTTGAAAATCGGTAAAGAGTCACGCGAGTAAAGTAGTCCTACGCCTTTAACATTAGCAGCTGAAAAAGACAGCCTCCCGTCATTTTTTTTTTTATTTTCAAGTCAAACCAAGTAAAAATCTATCAAAATTTATTTATTACAGTGAAATACAGAACATAAGAACGCAATAAAAATAGTATTTAACAAGACGCTTTTGTTAGTGTACTAAGAAGTAGAATTTTTAAATTTAGTTATTCTCTAATTTTTTTTAGTCATACCCAATCATGTATTTCATTTATCTAATCTTGAAATCAGTTTTTTCATTTACTCCTTACTAGGTGTCGCCACTAGTACAGAATAAGAATTTAATTTAATTTATAGATAAAATGCTAATTAAATTCTGTAAATATGAAAATAGTGAGTTGTCATCGAGAATACAAGTGTGGAAAATTTCGAATGTAACAAATTATGAAAGGAAGGTAAAACTGAGTTGCAAAATTCTACCTTTACAAACATGAAGCACAATCGAGCTAAATAAAATTGTACAAGAATAAAAATGTTTAATAAAGGCTTTTAATAAGAAACACGTTGAAATGACAGTAGGGCTTCATCTTCCTGATCGAAAAGCAGCGTGTTCGATACTCAATTTTTCACTAACTGAAAATAATATCTTCAAAATTAAATTTGGACTAATCCGATAATTTTGCTCAAAACAGACTTTCCTCACATACGAATTTATTTAACATCCTGATTAAATGATAATCCTATTAAGGACATTATTTACTTCAAAATACAAGAACGTAAAGGACACCTGAGTACTTAAGTGTGTTCGCGTGATTTTTGTCTTTTAAATTAATTGCTACTTTAACTTAATTACAAATTTAAATATCAAAATCTCAGTAATTAGTTCTACGAGTCAAACACGCAGTTATATGTAAAGGGTTAAGCTATGGGTTCTGACTCTAAGCTTAGTTGAATTCTATTTAAGCCCTGTTTTGAAGCATAATGAGGACTTTTTTAACGGACCTCATAATTTTCAGCTATGGTCGGATGACGAGAACGGCACCAAAGAGTTTTTTTCTAAATTTTCATAATACTTATTTTTCATTGAACATTCTTCTAGTTATCAATAATTAATGCTTCATTTTCTGATTAATTTTCGAACATTATGTTCGTGGCAAAATTGTTCTGAAGGAGATGAGCAGTAACAACCCTTAGATCGGTTAACCGGGCGAAAGGCTGGGTCACTAGGAGACCAGATCAAAAACATTCTTGCATTAAAAATCAACGATTTTATTTATTTATTCACTTTTTTTATTTACGGGAGGCAACATATTTGTGCTGAAGACTAAAAATCCAAAGAGCGGCACTGGAAATAAGGTCGCGAAAAGCTATTCTAGCCAAAGAGTGAGCATGAGTGGAAAAGTTTAAGAATCTCTACCCCGAATCGTTAGATTTCCCTCGCAAAGGTTGAGAGCTCTCATGTTAGAGCCTCACTGTTTACTCAGTTTTCATCCAAAATTTCTAGTATCTCTTCTTTTCTTCTGGTTATCATTAATTAATGCTTCATTTTCTGACTAATTTTCGAACATTATGTTCGTGGAAAAATTGTTCTGAAGGAGATGAGCAGTAACAACCCTTAGATCGGTTAACCGGGCGAAAGGTGGGTCACTAGGGGAACAGATCAAAAACATTTTTGTATAAAAAATCATCGATTTTAATTATTATTTTATTTAATTTATTATTTATTCACTTTTTATTTACGGGAGAGAACATATTTGTGCTGAAGACTAAAAATCCAAAGGGCGGCACTGGAAATAAGGCCGCGAAAAGTTATTCTAGCCAAAGTGGAAAAGTTTAAGAATCTCTATCCTAAATCGTTAGATTTCCCTCGCACAGCGTGAGAGCTATCATCTTAGAGCCTCACTGTTTACTCAGTTTTCATCCAAAATTTCCAGTATCTCTTCTTTTCTTCTGGTTATCATTAATTAATGCTTCATTTTCTGATTAATTTTCGAACTTTATGTTCGTGG
>BGPR01028046.1:0-20260 GCA_013235015.1 Araneus ventricosus
TGCGAAGATGTCCCTCAGATCGTTATTTATCGCGAATGAATGAAGCGAGGAGATAGTGTGGAACATTTAAGCTAAAATGATGAAGTGCTATTTTAATCCATTTGAGAATGCCCCACGAATGTTTTTAACTCATTTTTTAATCGCAATAGCGTAATCGATTTAGTATAAACACATGTGCATATTTGTGCACATTAATACGAAGAACAGAACGCTTAAAATGCGCATTTGATTGCTCGCATTTTCCGAAATTGTGACGTCAAAAGACATGTGCAAAAGGAAAAGTGTTATTATAGCGGTCAAGATGACTGATATTCCGATCAGAGGGTTCAGATCTCTTAAAGCATTTTCAAATTGATGGTTTTGATGGTTGCTATTTGATTAGAAATTGCCAATATGACGGATTTTCGAAATCATCCTTCTAATATGGTCAGCATCTTCATAACCACAGTACGTGTCGATCTAAATTCCTGCTGGTCAAGCCCGGATTAAGGTCTGTAGGGGCCCTTAGGCAATGTAAGCTTCGGGTCCCTCTTCCCCTTCCAAAACCATATATTATTTATTTATTTTAATTTAATGCTAGCTGCGTGGCTCGGCATTGCACGGGCTATCTTGAGCAATGCGATATTCCCTGATGGAGAGAAATGAAGTCATGTGAAGCCTCCGGATCCATATTTTTTATATGCCCGTCTACGTTTTTTTCAAAACATATTGTCACTTACTTTCCCCTACAAGGTTACGAAGTGAAACACTTTAAGACAAAAAAGAAAGAAAGAAAAATACGAGAAAACGATTTTTCCGATTTTTATAAATCAAAACACGGAAATTCGTTAAAAAAGAAAAAAAATCCTTTTACACAAACCCAACTTCCGTTAAATAAATAAGAAAAATATAAGAACACCGGATGTGAAAAAGTAATAATAGGGAAAAATGAAAAATATTCTTTGCTCGATAGATGGCAGCACATGGCCTTATATAACAGTAACTTTACGAAATAAAACACCGTAAGACAAAGAAAACGATTTCTTTCCGATGTTTGTAAATCAAAGTACGGAAGGTCGCTAAAAAAGAAGAAAATAAACCTTCTATGCAAACCAGTTTCCCTTTAATAATAAAAAAAATAGAACACCGGATGTGAAAGTTTAATAATAGGGAAAAATTGTCTCTGCCGATAGATAGAAGCACGATATATTCATTCATTTTGATGTTTTTAATTAATATCTTTTTAAAATTATAATTTAGGAATTTAAATGGTCAAAATGGATTCCTTGGATTATTTCCCATCTTTTGATACTTTCGGCTCGTTTCTGCGTTCATTGGTTCGTGAGAAGATAGCCGGACATAGATAGATACATAAATTTGTTTACCTTCGAATTTTAATAGTGTACATATTTTTAAGCAGTTTCTAAGTAACAAATATTCCAACAAACTGAAGTAATAAAGCATTTAATTGCGGGTCACTTTCAATGTACATTGTTCAATTCAGTATCTCGCGTAAAAAAATTATAAATTTAACTGTAATTTTATACAAAATGAAGGAAGAAATTATGAAACAGTTTTAACTCATTCTAAATACTCAAAGTTTAATATAGGGCTGTTGACTTGCGAGATATTCATGCAACTGCAAAATAAAGATTAAACAACACTGATTTGCTAAAGAATTTGAAAACATGCAAAAAATCCCAAGAATAATGTTCTGCAATTTAAATGATATGCGATTTATGTGAGTATATGGCTCTTGTAGATCAAATGAAAGCACAAAATTCGCTTACCCTTAAAATACCGCAAAAGCAATCTCGAAATTTCGGGGGCCCAAAATTTTTGGACCCCCTAGGCAGTTGCCTACTTTGCTTATTTGATAAGCTAACAAATTTCAAGCTATCATATGCCCTAATGCTGGTATATTTTAGCTTGAAATTTGTTCAAACCAGTTTATTTTTTTTTATTATTATTATAAGCTTTTATTCAACTTGACTGTCGTGTCCTCAAATCTAGAGATCGATTTCTTACCCACTTCCAATCGTGCTAGGGCTTTGAAATTTTGCACAGTGGTGGGTTTCCGGTGGCAATATAATATTATGCAAACAAATTTGCAATCTATACCTATTTTAAACCTAACAAAATGATATTAAAATTTTAGCCCTATATTTGGGCGATAAAGTTTGGAAGGTGATAACCTCACGTTACGTAGGGTTGTAACAACACCAGGAAGCTAACAGAGAATACGCTATACTCTTGGCGCTGCACCGATGAATGACGTAATAGCTCGTGTTTCTACTCGTCTTCGGTTTACTTTCTATTAGAATTCGCCAACAACAAGATTTTTTTTACTGCGTCTTCGCCAAACGTTTCGCACTCAGAGCAAAAAGAGAAAGTTGTGTAGACCGATTCTCTTTTTTTCTATTACAGTGTTGATAATAATTATAAGTTATCACGTAATATATTACGGATTTATATTTCAGAAAGTTAATGTGATAAAATCATTTTAAAAATGTAATTGTACATATGTATATAATAATTTTAATATGTGATTTGTATTGGATAATTCAGTAATTGAATTTGGTTTACTATGCCTAACATGTCGTGTGTATTCGTGTCAACCGTCACTAAAAAGTAGAAAATAAAATAAATAAATAAAATTTAAGGTATAAGCTTTTATTGATGCGAAAAAATGAACGCAAAAGTTGAAAATAATTTTTCGGATTACAATAAAATGCATGGTTCGAATGCATTGAATTCGCGTGGGCGCCTTATATTTTGTATATATTTCCTTAAGCAAATGGAATATTCCTAGAAGGTGAAGGCGCCCACGCTTTTATTCGAACCATGCATTTTATTGTAATGAGAAAAATTATTTTCAACTTTTGCGTTTATTTTTCGCATGAATGAAAGCTATACCTTTAATTTTTTTATTTATTGTATTTATGTTATTTTCTCTTCTCTTCTACACTTTAATCTTCTAATATGGCTACCTTAGTCTCTGCTGCTTAGTAACTAAAACTAAAACATGCAGTGTTATGTAAGATATCCTTGAACATATATAGTTGCTAGGCAACGTAAACTAACAAGATATTTCTGTGCATATTCTTAGGAAAACGTAGCGTATTCTATTAAAACATTTCATCTAACCATTTGTTTATTAATTTTTTTAAAGTCGAAATTAGTTATTTAGAAAAAAAGGAAATTTAAAGTTACATTATTCACAAGTTCTAGATTAACATTTTTTACAAGGTACATTATAAAATACAACAAAATTTACACATAATTCCAAGAAATTGATTCGGTAAAAGTTTGATAATGTTTGATTTGGGATCTTTTTTGCAGTTTATTAAAAAAACTATCTGAAAGGTCCTTTATTAAATTATTTTTAAGTTAATGATTTAATAAATATAATGCGCAGTTATTCCAATAACCTTTTGGAGAAAGTTATTTAAATAAGTGCGCTTTACCCTAATTTTTACGATGTGAATAATAATCTGCAACATCTCTATAAGAATTGTTTCATATATTAACTGAATTTTTGTGTAATATTAATAATATAAGAAACTTGTTATATGTACGCATGTGTATATATGTAATAAGCCCTTTTTGTCCTCGCTTTTCAAAGTAATAATTACTCTTTTTGTCCTCACTTTTCAAAGTAATAATTACCCTTTTTGTCCTCGCTTTTCAAAGTAATAATTACCCTTTTTGCCTTCGCTTTTCAAAGTAATAATTACCCTTTTTGCCCTCGGTTTTCAAAGTAATAATTACACTTTTTGTCCTCGCTCTGCAAAGTAATAACTACCCTTTTTGTCCTCGCTTTTCAAAGTAATAATTAATATAAATTTCACTTTCTCAGTATGGGCGGCTGCTCCAATGAGCTTCGCAAATATCTTTAAAGCGGGGCATTCACCGCTGTCCCACTCTGCGATTTTTGGAACACTGGAAGGAAAAACCTTTCATCAGTGTGAGAAAGCGATGAAAACTGGCATAAAGGATTGGAAGGGTTGGAATTCAGAATAGTTTGAAATCAAATAGGAACGGCCGGATGGCCTTTTGAGGACCTCGCTGCGAGGGTAGCGGGAGAACAAAGGTTTTGCCTAGATTGGAACTCTGCGACGAGACTAGAAGATCGGAAATCCGCCATGTGGTGGAGGAGGAGGGGAATCGAAGAGAGACGGTAGCGCACTCTGGAGCCTCCGTGAATGACATGCCTAATCTTTCGACTTGAATGAGTGGTTAAAAAATGGTCGTGGGACAAATAGCATAGCCTAGCCTTCTCGTGAATTCCCAGTTTAAAACACCGAATCAGCAATTTCTTATCTATTGCAATCTTAAATACAGATACTTCCCGTTTTAAAAAGTTCAGCTGCGAATTATTTGGCGTTCTCTCTCTATATATACAGAGTGTTTAAAAATGAACGTGGCCAAAATTTAAGGGTAGGTCATTTTCGCTATAGAACACTTGGTCGGAAATGCAAAAGGGGTTCGCTACGGGGCTCTTTGCCAGTGAATTAAGTAAAAGTAAAGGATACACCAGATGAATTGTACGACACAGATTGAGTGAAATGCAGATTTACAATATTACAACAACCCATTTGAATGAATAACATTAGAATGCGGCATGACAGATTCAATAATGGGAAGTAGGACGCAATATCAACAACAAACCTATGGGATACTTAAGTAAGTTGTGAAACTCTCCCTTTTGCGTGGGGTTTCTTTTATGTGAGTGATGGAGACAAATAAAGACCAATGGTTGTTATCCCAGTTATTTATTGACTTCGTTACGGGATACGGACAATGTACACACAACAATGATAAAATATTTACACGATGAAACGAAATATAAAATGCTCACCCGGTCAGTTACATTTCGAGCTGTGAGTTTAATATCAAAACACTATTGACACTTCATGTAAAACATCCACCGGCTAAAACTCTAGCCCGCCACTCGCAAAACCCATCTGGCCCGCGTCAAGGAACTTCCCCGTTCTTGCCTTACGTCAACACTCGACGGCTGCCAGCGCTCCGTTGTTCCGCAGCGCCCTCACATAAGTGTTCAAAGAACTTGCCGTCTGAGGCGATACACGCTTTTCATGTTGTAATTCATGGAACTGGGTTGTTGTGATATTGTAAATTTGTATTCCACTCAGTCTGCGTTGTACATTTCATTTGGTATACCTTTCTCTTTTACTTAATCCACTGACATCCCTCATAGCGAATCCCCATTGCATTTCCGATTCGATGTTCTATTGCAAAAAAGACTTTTTTCTGTATGCCTGACCTACCTTTAAATTTTGGCCACTTTTTTTTAAAACGCCTTGTATAGCTTGATGTTCACCGGTGATACGCAAAACTTCGTGCGCAACATTTGCAATTATCTGAATCTTTACCAAAAAACGTTTAATAAAATAAATTTAAAACATCGCAAGAAGGCTACAGTGGAGGATTTTTAAAGCTGAGCATTCACAAGAAGTCTAGCTATGCCATTTGCCCTAGGCCCGTTTTTCTCCCTCCCATTTTAATCGAAAAATTACGCGCGTCATTCACGTAGGCTCCAAAGTGCGCTACCGTTGCTCTTCGATCCCCCCCTCTTCCTCCCACTCGGCGGATTTCCGATTTTCTAGCCTCGTCGCGAGGTCCCAATCTAGGCGCGTCCTTTTATGTGCCGCTAGCCTCGCATCGGGAAATTGGAATCGGCGCATGAAGTCTTGGATTTTGAGTTCGTTTGAATTCCATCGTTTCGAATCATTTGTTCCAAATTTCATAGTTTTTCGACCTCGACGATTGCTTTTTCCTTCCCGTGTTCCAAAAATTCCATTTTGGAAGAGATGTGAATGGCCTGCTTAAGGTTTTTTTGAATGACTGCAATTCTTTTCAAAATTGTCTTCACCTCACTGCATTACTTATATTTTATAACAAATCAATCTTTATGTATGCATTTTTTGAAACAGCAGAGGATTATAACATTTTGATTTCATATTTTAATTTTTTTTCTCATGTGTATATTTTTTATCTCTTTTTTGTAAACTTTTGTAATTTTTTCATTATAAGGGCTATATTTTTTATAAGTACAGAATTTTAATGAATACATTTGTTTACGTTTATACTTTTATTGCAGCTTTTTAAACAATTATTAAAATTTTAAAGTAAACGATTAATTAAACAATAAAAGCCGAATATTCTGTGTAAAAAAATTTACTTTAATATTCTTTTAAGTGTGTCATTAATGCTGTAGAAATTTTTCATTCGTATTTGTAATATGTATAACTCTTGTAAACAAGGATGTGAATAATTCCTTTGTTAATGAATTACCTGAAAGAGACAAAGAACTCTTAATTATCCGTATTTTTACGTTTCAGTGAGAAATGAAATCGTTCTCAATAGATACGATAAACGTGAACTTCAATAAATGAATGAAGATAACAAGCCGAAAGGCTTTTAATTAGATATTTTTACCACGCAGCACGCAACTTTTTTCCTTTCAACGCCAGATTCATTCATGACAATAATTAGTGCACAGAAACAATGCTGAGAGACAGAAATCGTGATATATTTGTAAACAGCCCCTTTCTTGTCGCTTGCAATGAAAATAACTTTTTAGAATTAATTTGGTAGTTACTGTGACACAAATCCATTATTCATTTCACGATACATTGTTAAATAGAATAATTCTTGTTCAATGAATAAATAAATGAGGTAATGAACAAAATTGACATTCTTTGGGCAAATTTTGGAATATTATTTCGTAACACATTTCTAAGTGATCGTGTACTTCATCTGGGATATTGCTTACATTCGTTCAGACGTGTCTCATAATTTCAAAAATCCACTATTGTGATGTCTTGTAGTTCTCTACACATAAAGTAACACCACCTGCTGTCCTCGTGCCTTTTTACCTGGGCACGGGGGCATGGGGCGGCGTTCTGTCCCCGTGCCTAAAGTTCTTAAGCGGGCCATTCACCGTTGGTCCATTTTGGAACGCGGGAAGGAAAAACCAACCGTCAAGGTAGAAAACCTGTGAAATTTGGAGCAAATGATTGGAAGTGGTGGAATTCTAACGAACTCAAATTCCAAAACTTCATCCGCCGATTCCAATTTGGGACCTCGATGCAAGGGCAGCGGTGAAACAAAGGATCTGCCTACATTGGGACCTCGCGTCGAGGCTAGAAATGAAACTTGAAATCCCCCGTGTTGGGGAAGAGGAGAAAGGGTGGGAAGAATTCTGCGACTTTGAGCCTTGTCTCAAAACAAACTTTTGAACATCCGTGAATGTTTTGCCTAATTTTTCGACTAAGATGAGTGGAATACAAGCCAGTTGTTAGGACAAATGACTTAGCCTTTCTTTCTCGTGAATGTCCAGCTTTAAGACAGTTTTTGAGCGGTTTGGATAGACAGGAAGTGGAAGCTTACTGAGATCACCAAGAAACTATACTGAAAACAAGGGAATGGTAACATGAGGGATACAATTCAAAGTCGGGACCTTTGAGGTATACTGTATGAGGTGGATGGCAAACACAATTTGGAAAACAGTTACAGAATAAGAACGAGGTTGGAAGCTTACTGAGACCACCAAGCAACTATATTGAAAACAAGGGAATGGTAACATGAGGGATACAATTCAAGGTCTGGAAATTTTAGGTGTACTGTATGAGATGGATGGTAAAATCAATTTGTAGAACAGTTACAGAACAAGAACGCGTTAAATTAGCTAAGATATGAAATTGAGTATGGCAAGTGATATTACATAAGAAACTGCTATACAATAAGAAGGAAAAAGCATTCTAAATTTTGGAATAATAAACAAATATTTATAAATATATACAATACTTGGAAACATACTGCACTGTAGATTTCTGTTATACTTTCTAAAAGTAGAAAACTTGAAAGCAGGCATCACTTTGGAAAATTGTTGAAGTTATGGAGGATTTGAAGGAGTGATGTATACGAGGATTATTTTATTGAAGGAAATACAACACTTCACTGAACGGTAAGAAGAAAGCCTCTGTGAACATACTTTTACAAAAAAATGCAATGTCGCTCTCCTGCCTTGCTAGTCTTATGGTTGGGAGAGAGTTTTATAGGAGTAAGTAAGGAAATGCCGGCAGTGGCCAGGCCTGGACCCCTGACCTTGGCGACCATTTTGGTGACAATTTGAGACAAATTTGGTGACTTCGGCGACAAATCGAAAATTCCCTAAAATGCGATTACTTTCTCGGTATCTGTATTAGGAGCAGAGACCGGGATTACTCCATAGATTTCCGTGTGACGTCACGCCTTGTCAGGAACACTATGAATACACTGTGGTAGGATTGGAAGGGGAACGTCTTTAGAGTGCGAACGCCTTTGAAGAATCACTTTGTAGTTTCGTCTGCAGTGCGAGCTTGTGAGCTGAGCGCTACTGAAACTGCTGTTACAGTCATTATTAGTGAATTACTATCTGTTTGTGTCGTTAGATCCGGAAGTGCTGTTACTGTTATTGTTAATGATTTGCTGCCTGTTTGTGTTGCTAAGCTGAATAAGTGCTAGTGTTCCTGTTACCTGTGCTTCGTGTTTACTGAATTTTCATGAATAAATCGTCTTTCTCCATTATCCTGCTTGTTGGACTGTTTTCACCGAACACACACCGGACGATTTTTGTAACAATACGATGAGTCGGTAATTTGAAAGCACTGTTCGCATAATGTGCGAGATGATGCGATGAAGATGGCACTGAATGCACATTGACAAGGCCTGCCTGTAGAAATCTTAATCTGGATTGAAAAGCTAACAGTTTGGGTGTATGCATCGGATAATATTAAAGAATTTATTCCTGGAGAGCTGATTGCTTGCGACTGTTTGGAACCAAAGATTTTCCAGCTGCGTCTCTGGTCTTTTAAGGTGCCACGGTTCTGTGAGGAGGCGTCCGGTGGCATAATGGAAGTTGGAAACAACTCCTCCGCTTCTGCAGTGCGGGGAAGATTCCAAGTTAAATCTTTTCAAGCTTCTCTGCACAGAGAGCGTTTGATTTATGGAAACATGACTCTCACCTGGTTGCACTATGAGTACGTGAATGAGAAGTCGCCGTATAAGTATGCCAGTGTATTATACAATACAATTAATATATTATTAATTGCATTACAATACAATTAACCCTTTAACGGTCGCGCCCGTCATAATGACGTGCATCGAATTATCACATTTTTAGGCTTATAAACTAAAGCTTAATCATTAATGAGCTTTCTAATTTGACGCAAAAATTACGTAGAATCCATAAGTATCTCAAGTATTCTATGCGTTCTTAGATGAATGAAAAGGGCATCTCCTCTCCATTACAGGAGGGGTCACATTATTAGATAGCAAAAAAATGGGACTCTTAAAGGGTTAATATTGTATTGTGGGGTCGGTTATGGTTCTTTAAACAGTCCACTCATGTAAGAATTACAGTAGAGTCTCCCTACAACGAAGTCTCCCTACAACGAAGTCTCCCTACAGCGAATTTCTCCCTATAACTAAATTTTTAATCGGAATGTTAAATAACATTCAAAATATTCTCCATATAACGAAGTGGTTGTCTCCCTATAACGAATTTTTTCAGACCTTTATCCTTTCGATTTTTGTCATTTTTGAAGAAAGTTGCTAATTTCTGTGCAAACAAATCGCTCACACGTGCCTGTTTCTGGAACCACTCGCATTGTTCATTCCAGCGATAACACATAACAATAGAATGCTATGTGAAGGGTAATGCAGTTGTGGGGACCTGGGTTTCTACAGAGGGAGCAACATTTCTACGGGTCAAGATTCCAAGAATCGGGGTGGAGTGGGGGGTGGTAACAGCAAATGGATGTGACAATACGCATTTTATGCTTATCCATACTAGTAGATATTATTCTCTAAATTGGTGAATTTGAGAATTTTATTTATACAATAAAAATTAGTATAATTTTAACAAATTTATAATAAATATTACTTCATTTTTAATTGAAAGTCATAATTAAATATTTTTGAACTTATCGCACATACTAAAAGGTTTGTTACATTTACTTAAATAACTGCAAAAATCTCTAATCTCAGTATAACGAAATTTTCTCTATAGCGAATTTTTCAACTGGAACCAAGCGATTTTCTTATAGGGAGATTCCACTGTATTTATATATGTTTAAGTTACACACGGACAAGTTTACACATATTATTTCAAAATTAAACAATACATAAAAAGGAGAATTGTTTATTAGCGACGCATCGCGGTCAGTCGCAACGACTCTACTGAATGTTAACAGCTCCAGAGGGCGCTGCCTCTGCTGCCAGTCTAAGTCAGTTACAGTTAATATCACAAGGGCGACTACAGTATTGTAATTGTATTGTGTATTATACAGTACAATTACAATACATTAATATTGCATTGCATCTGTAGTGTGCGTGATGATCGATCTAGACTACCACGATTAGTTAATTACTGTGAAAATTCCAGGTTCACATACTTCGAAGTTCAAACTGTGCATGGCGGGCATGCTTCAATTTGGAAATATTTCTCGATACGAATTCATCACTGTTCGACACTTTCCGTTAGCTGACCATACTTAATTTATGTCTGCTGTCTCAGGATTATTGTACAACTCCATCCAATTTTCGCTGCGTCTTTTGCTGGGATATTGTTAGGCTGTGTTGTCCAATTCACTTTAGACCAAGTAGCACTCTTTATTGCTCACAATCGATGTTCCTACCCATATTATTCCTAAGTAAAGTTGTTTTTAATTTTCTTGCCTGTCCTACCTTGAAGTTTGTCGGAGCTCTTTCATAATACCCTGCATAATATATTAAAAAGTTTCTTTCAATAAATTATGCAGAGTGATGCCAGACAGGACAATAAAATTCCACTCCAGTTTCTGTCTTGTTTGTGATCGTTTGCAAAGAAGCGTGTTTAACAGTTGTTTGCAAGATTAAAAACTATTACAAATAAATTTAACGAAATCAGTTTTTAAAAGCACACTTTTATTAATTTACTAAAAAATGAAAAGTTTTTTATTTTAATTATTTTGTAATCTTTAGCTTTTAATTTACAATCCATTGTTATAAATATTATGGAATTTGGAAATCATTTTTTCCCTTCAAATTCGCTATACAGTGGCGCCACTCGTTTGGAATAAAAATTTAAATTAATTAATCGATACTTGATAATTAAGTTCTGAAATATTAAAAATGAGGCATAATAATTGATTCTTAAGTCATTGAGTTACAATTAATAAAATTTAACAAAAGATATTAAAAATTTTCGGCAGAGGGAAAATATTTTACGTTCTCTAGTATCTTCTGGATTTGTTATAAAGGACTTTATTATGTTTTTTCTTTTTCCAAAGGGATTATTTCCTATTTTCAGTTCATGGATAAATTCAGGCCACAGGGGTATAATTTTGACTATGTAGTCTTACCCTTGACAGAAAATTTATCCATATAAGAACTCCGGTGGCGAGTGGTCTTTGAAAAAGTTCGCCATTCGAGTTCTCTTCTGTTTTGATTGTATTTTCTTTTATGTGTTTTAATTATTCTAATTAATAGAGTGCGGTTTTTTTTTGTTTAATTCTATAGTGATTTGTTGGTTAATTGTAGGACAATTTGTTGATGCAATCACTGGATGCTGCTGCGTTGGGCGCGCAGAAAGGCGTATTGTTATTGCTATTGTTTACTTCTTCTGTTTCTTCTGTATATTTTTTTCTTTTTTTGTTTTCTATTAAGTCATCGAGAACACACAAGTGTACAAATTTCAAAACTCTAGCACATTAGGAAGTAAGCAAACAATCACTCTCAAAACTCTTTAGCTTTTAATTTATAATCCATTATTATAAATATTATGGAATTTAGAAAACATTTTTCCCTCCAAATTCACTATACAATGGCGGCACTGATTTGGAATAAAAATTTTAATGAAGTAATCGATACTTGATAAGTTCTGAATTATTGAAATTGAGGCATAATAATTGATACTTAAGTCATCAAGAACACTCAAGTGTACAAATTTCAAAACTCTAGCACATTAGGAAGTCAGCTAACAATAGATTCCAAAAATCCATTTTTACAAGCATAAAGCAAATGAATTTAAATAAAAAATAAAATTAAACGAATAAATTGATTACTTTATTGTTTTATTTTTATTTAAATTATAAATAAAACGAATTAATTGTTTTTTAGTTGCTAGTAGAAATAACCTAAAAGCAGTCCCGTCAGAGAAGGTGTTTTTAGCATAATAGAGAAAAATGCTATCAACAAAGACCGAAATTAAAAGACACTGAATTTTCTGATTTTGCAATAAAATGGTTTAGAGGACTAAGATTTGAGTAATAAATAATTTTTTATGTGCAGTCCAGTTTTAAATAAATTGCGATAGTAAATATTGTCGTCGCTTTGCTATTTAGTTCCTCTTTGTTCTCAATAAATCATTAAATAAACAAAATTATCTTAAAAAGAAGTGCTTTCAATAAAAAAAGTTTTCCGTTGTTGCTTCGATTTTGCAATAATTAGAACACTGTGTACATTAGAAATAAAGCTTAGTAAATTTTTTTCAGTGATTCAATCGACCAAAAGCAGTTCTTGTAAATATATTATTTTGCGCAATTTACTCAGAAAACTACATTTTGCTCAAACTACCGACCTGGAATATTTTATTCCTTAGAATTAAAAAAACAACAACTTTAAATTATTAAGCCTTAAGTAAATTAAAAGCGTTCTTTTTTTTTTATCATTTTCTTCGTTTCTCTCATCTTCAAATTTGGTGGCAGTCTCTTTTATTTTAAAACAAAAAGAGAAGTGAAATTAAAAAAGTTCTTGTTTCATAAAAATAGCTCATTTCCATAAAGTAATTGAAAACAGCACCCAGAGATTTAAAAACTAAAGAGAAAAATAAGCCCAGTCCTATTTTGATTTAAAACCGTAATTAGAAAAAAATATTGAAATTAATATGAATAAAATGTACAACGTATAAAAAGCGTTTGTGGGAAGATTTGAAACAAAAAAGGCATGAATGAATTTATTTATAAAACTAAAATGTTGTATTTAAGTAATATTTGGTCTGATGTGGAAGACTTTAGTGATAAATTAAAATGAAGTATTTTGATTTTTTTCTGTAAACATACGAAAGTTTTTTCCCCTGAAGAAGCAGCAAAAAATATGTTAAGCGAATGTATGATGTAATAATGTTTGTTTTGCTTATGATGTGGTAATTTCAGTCAATTTAAATATCATTTTTATTTTTTGTCACTGCAGCTATTTAAGAGTTCATTTTTTACGTTTGTTTTACGTTTACTGATGTTCAGTTAATTTTAATTTATTTTTAAAGCTGAAATTGTTTTTTTGAAATTTATATGTTGTATAGGTTGGTAAATATTATTAAAATTTTTGTTCCTCTATGAGTTAAGTACTTACTTGGAAAACTTTTTAGGGGAATGTTTCTAAATTTTTCTACTAACATTTGTAATGCATTATAAATTAAATATATTTGTTATACTAACCCTTAAAAGCCCTATTTCTTAAAAATTGATTTAAAATTGTTTTCTGACTTTCATTTCTTGAATAAAACATGCGAAAAATATTTTAAAAATACTATTTTGTTTTAAGTATGGTTTGCGGCTAAAAACAGTTTGTTACCTACTGACAACACTGGGGTTTATTTCTGAGAAAAATCTCCTTCATAAAATTTTATATTAAACAAGATGAATTTTAATAACTAATAATACGGATAAGGTATTTCCTTCAATATTGCAGAATAAAATACGGTGTTCTCAAGCGTACAAACAAAGCTAAAAGGATGAAGCCTCAAGTGGAAAACATCAATATATTTTTACTTTTTCATCAGCACTCAGACGGTCATCTATATGTTGTAAATCGATTTAAAAAATTTTCAACATGTATCCTATTAGCAACAACAGGCATTAGAGATTCAGTCTCATTCTCAATATTTTAGAAGACAAAATTGGGTAACACTGGAAATTTAAGGGTTAAATTTTAAGTTCCTGAAATCTACTTTTAATACCCAAAAAAAGTTTTTAACGCTGAATTTTTCCTTTGTTTATATATGATCACTGAGGGTATTTTCAAATTAAAACGAAGATATAAAAAAGAACCAGTCGGAGTGGTCTCCCCTAAACTTTCTCATATACTTCCCCAAAAGGGTGCTGTCCCCCCCCCCGCGGGGGTAAAAAAATTCGAACCTATAGTTACCCAGAATCCAATGACTATCAGAAAGTTTTTCATTGTAGATTATAGTGATTGAAAAATATTTAGGTGAAGAATCCAATTCAAAGAGATGCGTACCGATTCCACTCTTGCCGGCTCAAGGACAAAGTGACGTAATTCGTTCCATAGTGCCGCGCGCAGAGATTGCTTCGGATTAGAAAATTAATTCGTATTAGATTGACCGGATTATAAAAATTAATTATGCAATTTGAACGCCTTTTTTTAACCGATTGAGATGAAAATTGGGCACATATCTATAATTAATGCTAGCATCCGTGATACCAAGTTTTATTTATCTAAGCCAAAGGGCTTAGGAGATATAATTTTTACAAGTATGCGGTTATGCAGACCGACAGACCATCAACCCTTTGACGGATTTGTCCCAAAATTTTATACGGACCTACATTCATGACGATAAAACTGTGTACCAAATTTTATCTATCTAGCTCTTCAAGTTTTTGAGTTATAGTGTTCACATGAACGCGGACAGACAGACTTTCCATAGACGGATTTTTCCAAAATTTGATAGAAACCTACAAAATAACGAAGGTATAAAAAAAGAAAAATAAGACAAAAGTCAAGACCACACAGAATTTCATATTTCGAAGCCGGTTATTATGCTCCTATTCCAATGCAATGCTACATAAATGCCGATTACTTTCTTTGAGAAACGTTAGGTTCATTCTTTACAAATATGTTGAGTTGTAAAAATAATTGTTCATTTAATGAAATGTATTTACATGCCAAACGTAACTTTTGTCATCTAACATGTAACTGCACGTTTTCTTGTACTGGGCTTCGATGTCCCTATTCTCCTGCAAGATACACAATGGCTTCCAAAATTATATTGTTGCGACGCATGTGACTTGTTGTACGGGACATAAGATTGACTCAACTTATAAAATCTGCTTTATCTATAACCAGCACTATTTTGCAGATTTCTAATAGACACCATTCTACGCTATGGAGTCAACTCAGGCTCACGTGATACAGTCGACGCTCGTTATAACAACTATCTGCGTCTCACAGCAAAAGGTCTTTATAACGAGTGGTCGCTATAGTGGATATAATTAAAAAATGTGCACATGCGCGCTCGGCAGTTCCCTAAAAATAGGCTATTTTTAAATAGATTCCAACTAAATACTCAAATTATTTTTTATCATTGGTATTAAAAATAAAATTTTATCAATTAAAAATATATTTCTAAAATAGATTTTAAAGCAGAAAATAAAGGATTTTTGGAAAAATACCGGAAAGAGTGTCCTCTGAATTCGGACGTTGTATTGGGATTAGACGACACTGGACGGTCGTTATACCGGAAGTAAAATAACATAGAGTGCATAGGGAAACACAGTTGGGAATTTTATCACCGGTCGTTATAATGGAATGGTTTTTATAATGAGTGGTCTTTTTAACGAGCGTCGATTGTACATAGAAAATCACTCGCACCAGTTAAATTTTGGAATGCACTGATGATCTTGTAGTAGAAAAATATGTGAAGTCAACATTCAACTCTATATTAGATCGCATGTGCAGTTTTTGTCATGTAACTGTGATTTCACATAAACTGATTTAGTAATGGCAAAAATTTGTCAAAAATATATGGTGTTGACATATTTCATATATTCTTTCTTCACTTAAAATATTCTTTTGGGTTTTTCTTATTCCATTTCTTATTATTAATTTTTTTCATTCATTCTACTGTCTGAAAACTGCTTTTAGCGCCGACATTTTTCCATTTTTTTGAATGAAAGAAGAAGAAGAATGAATGAAAGTTTTTGTCATATAACTGTGATTTCATATAAACTGACTTAGTAATGGCAAAAATTTAAAAAAAAATCTGATGTTATATATTTCGTGACTTCTTTCTTTACTTAAAACATCTTTTTGGATTTTTCTTATTCCATTTCTTATTAATCTTTTGATTCATTCATTTTACTGCCTGAAAACTGTTTTTTCAACGCCGACATTTTTCCATTATTTTGAATGAAAGAAAAATGAAAGTTTTCGTCATGTAACTGTGATTTCACATAAACTTGTTTAGTAACTGCCAAAAATTTTCAAAAATATAAGATTTTACATATTTTGTGAATTCTTTCTTTACTTAAAATATCCTTTTGTATTTTTCTTATTTGATTTCTTATTATTCTGTTGTTTCAGTTTTTCTACTGTCTGAATAAAGCCGACATTCTTCCATCATTTTTAATGAAAGCAGAAAGAAGAAGAATGAAAGATTTTGTCATGGAAGTGTGATTTCATATAAACTGACTTAGTAATGGCAAAAATTTAAATAAATCTGATGTTATATATTTCGTGATGTCTTTCTTTATGTAAAATATCTTTTTGGATTTTTCTCATTTCATTTCTTATTAATCTTTTGTTTCATTCTTTCTACTGTCTGAAAACTGTTTTTTCAACGCCGACATTTTTCCATTATTTTGAATGAAAGAAAAATGAAAGTTTTCGTCATGTAACTGTGATTTCACATAAACTTATTTAGTAACTGCCAAAATTTTTCAAAAATATATGATGTTTACATATTTTGAGAATTCTTTCTTTATTTAAAATATCCTTTTTTTATTTTTATTATTTCATTTCTTATTTTTCGTTTGTTTCAGTTTTTCTACTGTCTGTAAATTGTTTTTTTAAAGTCGACATTCTTCCATCACTTTCAATGAAAGAAAGAAGAAGAATGAAAGATTTTGTCATGGAACTGTGATTTCATATAAACTGACTTAGTAATGGCAAAATTTTAAAAAAATCTAATGTTTACATATTTCGTGACTTCTTTCTTTACTTAAAATATCTTTTTGGATTTTTCTTATTCCATTTCTTATTAATCTTTTGTTTAATTCTTTCTACTGTCTGAAAACTGTTTTTTTAACACTGACATTTTTCCATTATTTTTAATGAAAGAAGAAAGAAGAAGAATTAAAGTTTTTGTCATGTAGCTGTGATTCCATAGAAACTGACTTAGTAATGTCAAAAATTTAAAAAAAAATATTTGTGATGTTTACATATTTCGTGAATTCTTTCTTTACCTAAAATATCCTTTTGGATTTTTCTTATTCCATTTCTTATTAATCTTTTGTTTCTTTCTTTCTACTGTCTGAAAACACATTTTAACGCGGATATTCTTCCATTATTTTGAATCAAAGAAACTTGCATTTCTTGTCTCTATAAAACGGTTTAATAATATCATACTTTCGATATTCTATTTTAATTCATTGTACCTGCAGAAAACAATACCACTAATAATCAAATTGCAAAAAGAAAAATTTCGTTTTTATGTTGTTGATAAAAGTATTTTCTCTGACTACTGAAACGTATACAATTTATTTATTCTCTTGAAGTGTATTTCTCAACGAAACTGGAACTACGTATATGTATTTAATTTCAGTTGAATAAGTCCACTTTCTCGTATTATTAATGTTATTTTTTTCTATGCTGGCATCTGTTTCACTTGTTCTTTTTATTCTGCAAGAAAAACAGCAGAAACTATTCTTTAAAAGGATAGTTACTAAAACAATACGAAACTTATTACAGTTCTTCAGGAGAAAATTGGAGGCTGAAATCGCTCATCTACGGAAAGATAGATTTGAGATTAAATTATTTTATGTGAAAGAAGATGAGTGCAAGTAACTCTTCGATTGACTGCGTTTTTTTTAACAGATAAATTCTATATATTTTGAAATGATGTAGTGTTATCTTCAAGATAATATCGTATCATCATGTGTCTAGCTTCTATGTTGCTTTTCAACATGAAATATTTTTTGAACTTATGCTTGGAGAAGTTGATTTCTTCTGTTTTTCTGTGATTATCTAAAAGGGGTTTTTTTGCTTCGTTCTCATCAAAGGATGTTAATTTCGAACTTACTTTTTAGATTTTATTATAGAGGAAACTAAGGATACTTGACCCTACGTTCTCGTCTGAGAAAGAATGATTTATTTATTATTTTAATAAAAAGATCTTTTGCTCGAACTATTTGTCATGGTTTGGTTTTGTTTAACGTTTCGCCATTTCTGTTGAGTTTGTCTCTCTTTCTTAGTATGGATTTTCTCCTAAAATATATTTTTATTCTTTTGCTTTGGTTTTTTTTGTTTAAATATTCGATGAACCGAGTAAGTCTATTAGGCTTCTCAATTTCTTGCATTGTATAACATTTTTTAGATTTTTTTTCTTTTCGTTTTGGTGCTATTATGTTTTTTTTTAAATTTTTCAAAGCCGGCAATTCTTTATCGTGCTAATGACGTTGCTAGGTTTCCAGTTCCATTGCTGTAATTTTTTCATTTAATTAAATCAATATTTTAATTGTTTATTAAATGTTGAACTAATTTTATTTAATACTAGTTTTAATGTAATGAATTAACGAATTTAATTTATTAACTAGATTATATTAATAACAACTGCGTTTTATAGTAACCATATTATTTAATTTTTAATATTAGTTTCATTAATATTAATAAATAATAAAGAAGTTTTCAATTCAGTAGTTATAACCTAATATCTGAATTTCGCGTACATACAAATGATCAAAAGTACGTTTTGCATGTAGGATTAAGTTTCCCTAGCCTTAAGGTCAAGTATCCCTAAAGTTAGGGATATCTGACCCTACGCGATTTCATGAATTGTATTTATTTTCTTTTGATTAAATGACATATTAGTTTAGCATCAGTAGGGAAAAGTAGGGTAAAACGGGATACCCAAGGTTTGAAGGCCTGTTGGAGCTAAACTATTCGACATAAAGCTTGCAAATTTTACTAAAATATTCTTTATCAGAGATTAATATATCTTTCAGGAAAAGTCACAGTTTTATTACTTTTTTTACTAATGATTTTTTTTTGTAGAAAAAGTCAAAGTATATCATTTTACCCCACTAGTGGGGTAAAACGGGATACACATGTTAACTCTATGGGAAATTAGGGAAAAGTAGATTTTCAGTGGAAAAATAGCATATTTTTTATTTTATGTGATAAATTAAGAATAAAACAATTTTCGAAGATTTTACAATAGTTGACAATTTAAGAAAAAAGACGATTTTTTAAAATTTAACAATATTTACAATAAATGGCAATTTAATAATAAAGACAGTTTTTTTAAAGATTTATCAATAGTTACAATAGTTAACAATTTAAGAATAATGGCGTTTTAAGATTTAACAATAGTTACCGTAGTTTACAATTTAAGACAATTAGTTTAAAGAATAGTAATAAGTAAGTAAGAATAGTAATAATTCACATAACGTAGTTGTCTTTATTCTCCGCTCCACTGCAGATTTAGTGGACTCATTTAGTTTTTTTTTATAAGACGGCTTTGCAGTATTGGTTCTTCATACTTCATTCTTTTTTATTGTTTTGTTTTGAGGTTTTCTTTTTCTGTTTTTTGAGTCACCACAAAATAATTTTCTCTTCTTTAATAGCATTTTTTGTCATTTTTCTCTTTTCTTTTCTTCTAACTGTTGGAAATGGTTTCCATCGGATCATTTGACGTTAATTCAAATAGGAATGGCCCTAAGAAAATCTTCTTCGGTTGGGTATCCGTAGCTTCCTCTAGTATCCCGTTTTACCCCGAGTGCAGAGGTCACAAGAAACGAAATAGAACAGCGCAATTATTGGAGTAAATCCTTATTCTTTGATAGGGTATAAATCCTCAGTAAACGTATAATAAGCTGGACTAAAGATGGATTTTAAAAGTGTAATGATTTTTATATAAGTAAGGATAGTTTAAAATCATACGTACGCTGGAGAGGTGACGTCATAAAACGAATAAACCTTCACAGACGAAGCGAATTTAACAACAACAAAATGGAAACTATGTCCATTCTTTTTTCTTCCCTGGTGGAGAATAATTCAGTATTTGTCCACTAGAAAGAAGAATTAATAACGCCAAAATCAAAGCATACCGTTTTACCCCACTCTTCCCTATATATCTCATTCTTGAAACCAAATCCTATCATGATACTTGCAATTCAAATAATCGGGAAATATAAGAAAAAGTAAAAGTAGGGTCAAGTATTCCTAGTTTCCCCTACAGTAAAACTTCGATTATCCGGCCTTCTATCAGCCGAGGTCT
>BGPR01028047.1:6130-20257 GCA_013235015.1 Araneus ventricosus
GTGACAGACTATTTTCTACTAGAACAGAATTACAGTTCCAAAAAAAATTCAAGATCAAAAGGATTAAGACGATTGTTCTGTTTGCCGAGTCTAAGACAATACGACGTTTAATCCTCTTTAGTTTTACAAAATACGAACCAGAAACTACTCGATCAATCTATTTTTCCGTATATCATTGAAGATTAAAGCACACAAAAAAGCGCCAGCGGCAATCTTCTGCCGATATCAGTCGCAGAACAATACGAAAGGCAATAATTCAATGAAAGAATGCGCATAAGCCAGATCAGGACCATGAATGAAGTAGAAAGCCATTAAAGCCCCGCGGTGTTTAAAGCGACCGTGCAGAACGAAATGGCAGCGCAAATGAAAAGGTGGCAAGAACTTTCATTTTAATAATTTGGCGGGATTACTTTTCCGGCCCTCTGCGCGCTCTACTAAACAAAGCGTGAAATTAACAGGCGTTCCATCTTTTAATGATCGCGTCGTTACACGGGCAATTAGTTGGCGAAATTGATGACGGACGAGTTCTTGCTGTAAACATCAGCGACCTTAAAGCTGTATAACATCTGCATTCAAAAATGCCAAACTGAAATGCCCATTTTTTTAACCCCATTTTGCACAAATAGCAGGCAAGAAAATGGAACATGTACAGTATATTCTCTTTTAGCGATTTCTAACTGGGCAACAAAGAAATCGTCAAGATCATATCGCACACGTATTTATACAGTGACGCAAGTGAAAAGCATGTTTAAGTTATCCCCATGGTAAGAAGTGGATAATCAGTCCTCTATCAGCATCAAAAGTACAGCAAATTAGCCTCAAATCCCGCCCGGTTAGTTTCCAAGACGAATTCGAACCCTTTCTTCGCAAATCAGCGGTCGAAAAACGAGGGAAAATTTTCCTTCTTCTCTGGACTATTATTTGTCACAAGTCTTTCCAATCTCGAGCAATTTTTCCAGGGGAAAAATTCTATTCCGAGAAAGTCTAATAACATCGTTTCAGCAAACTTTCTAATTTCATCGGCTTTTTTTAGAACTTGTCTTCATTTTTATTAATTTGTTTCGATTTTTATCGTCTGCAGTTTCGCATCTGCGATAACATCAATAAGCATGCAAAATCAATACTTTTGTTTTGATTCCGTTAACTTTATTTTAATTTATGTCATGCATGAAACCTAGTAATTAACTAAGTAAAACTACCTTATTGGAATAAGTTTCTGTATCACCAACAACTTCCTAAAAATTTAGTGTTGCTTAAGTTGGAAATTCGCAAAACACGAAAGCGAACCTGATTGCCAGTAATAAAGTGGCAGGAAACCGATTGCCACTTATCACCGAACAACAACGCAAGTTTTCCATGTGCATTTTCGCCGCCATTATCTTTGCCATCTTCTATATCAGAAACTTATTTAATCAATGCCATAAAACGACCCTGACATTCTTATCTTACGTAATTTACAACAAACATCAGTCACCCTCAACCTTTTAAACTCTTCCTTGGATAGTTAAGGTCAATAGAACTGAACAGAAAAATATGAGCAATTCCAATGTTTTTCACGTATTTTTTTAACATGGAACAGTGTTTAATAGATTGTTCATTTGCTTAAAAGCAAACGTGCAACCTTCAACAATTCGATAAAGTAACCGCTTTTAATGCTGTTGCCTCGCTAAAGCATTTGAAATGCCAAAATCGTTTGCAATTTCGAAAACAAATGGATATATATATTTTTTTAATAATTTGTTTAGAAAAATCGTACTCCCGAAGGCCATGATAAAGATTTTTTTCCCCTTTTTCCCTTGCTGTTAAATAAGAAACAAGTTTGGATTTATTAAAGGAATAAAATTTTTTATTGTAAAGAACTTAAAAAATGAATTTTACTACTTTTCTTATTTACAAAAGTCTCAAAATAATCGTACTACTGTTCCAAACAAAACTATGATTATGATGATTTTTTTTTATCGAAACACGGAGTTATTCTTTAATTAAATAGAATTTAAAATATTTTGTAAGATATTCAGCGTTTGGAAATTTCAATCAAATGGTCTTATATTTCCTTGTACTAATGTCTTCGGGACCCCATTTCTGAAACGTTCCGGAATTTCATCGAATGTTAACAGCACGTGAAAAGAATGCTGAGAAGTTGTAGACGAAAGCAGACAGTTTTTGATCAATAAAACGCAACATACTCAATTCGGTAAAAATGCGGACAAGTCTAAAAAAAGTTTATGAAAATTTTTCTTCGAGGAAATTTTTCTTCACTGGATTTTCAATTTTAAACATGAAGTTACATTTTTTGACGGAAAGAAAAATAGAAAGACCGATATTATTGGTACATCAAGCAAATAACGAATCATACAGTCAAAGGAATTTACAATTTAACAGCAAGATAAAAGTGGAGGTATCATTTAACAATGAAGCAATACAATACAAAATGACCGATAACAAACCCAGTTTCCAATCAACATTTCATATTTAAACTTTTTTTTTACTTTAATGAGAGAATAACTTCACTCAAACATTACAGTATCGAAAAACAAGGCTTATTATTTCTAGCTAGAAATATTAACAAAAGAAGCAATTGAAAGAAAAACATTTCGCCCATTTTTAATCCTCCGATATTGTCAGTAAATAATTTTTTTTCCCCGTAACAGAACTCGTTAATGCTGCATTACTTTAGAAATACAATCATTAGAATTTCATTTCAAATCATACGTTTAGTTTAAATTCTTTTATTTGAAAAATTGCTTAGCAGAACTTTCGCTCTTTATAATGAAATCGTAATATATGCAAGAAAATGCAATTTTTTTTTTATTTCCTTTTACTGAAGAAAGAAAAAAACGCCAAGTCTATTTGATGAGAATTGTTCTTAAAAGGAAAAAAAAAAAAAAAAAAAAAAAATCCACCGAGAAAAGTATTCAGAACGCACAACTTTATTTGTTCTACATAGAAACTTCTGTTTCACGATATTCTTTCACATTTCGAACATGGCTTTTCCCACCATATTTTTATCCCAAATCAAATGTTTTTGAGCTAATATTTAAAACAATATATATATATTTTTTCCTCCTATGGATGAAAAAAAAGGTGCCATAAAAAGTCGAAAGTTTTCGCTCAAAAAATAAATAAATGAAATATGAAATAATTAAATATGAAATTTTTAACAGCACAATTTTGATGAATTCAAATCGAACAGCTTAACTGCGAAAATGACGCGTACTTTTAATAATGAAGAGTGTTTTTCCATGATTCTTCACCAGAAAACAAAATGGATGCACACATTATCAAAATTATGTTTGATTGAAAAATTAGGCTTTTGTAATACTCAGACCTGTAACAAACAGAATTTTTTAAACCTGGTCGATTGGTTAGTCAAAATCTTCAGTGTCTTGAAGTAACAACCTCTTCAAAATCCTACTAGTACTGATAGCGAAAAATGCATGTTTTGAAAAGAGAGCCATGACAGCTTAAGAGTTAAAGAGAATTAACAGTAAAAGCTGAAGCAAGTAGCATTTTTAACATGGATATTTTCTTTAGTTAAGTGTCAACAAAATTATGGGATAAATGAGTACACTATATCTAAAGCGAATTGCAAGGACTAATTGAATTAGTTTTAAACTGCGTTCACATTATCAAAGGGGATATATATATATATTTTATCTACAAGTTGTTTACAGATATAAACACACGCTTTATCCTAATTGAGCAAAGGTAAATCCCCATTGAAAGGTAAGCCTGTATCTAACAAAAATAAGTAGAAGTTCTACAAGACAGCTTACAACGCTCAAAAAGGGTTTATGAAGAATTATTGTTCAATCAACGACATATCATAAACATACCAACCGAATAAAAATTACTATTTTTACAGCAAAACAAACATTTGCAATTTTTAATGAAATTTCTTCACTGCAAATTATAATATAACATAGATGTACTCCAAGTGTTCATAAAATAAATAGTCGCCAAAAATTTAATTTACCGAGTTTCACATGTTCTAATTATTAAATTTGAACTTTACAATTATTTCCTTTTTTCCAGTGGTAATAAGAATCGTCTTTCTTATAGGCTGTAAAAGTAGTTTATCAAAATGCTATACAAGATCTTGAAGTGTGACAAATCTAAAACTCACCTTCACCAGGCCTGGCCATGTTGCTTATAAATCCTTGAACCGATAATAACGACTGTCAACCACCTGCACAACAGTCGTCACGATACTCCAAGAATGTTTTGAAGTCCCCAAATATTTGAAACTTTGGCGACTCGAACAATTATGGACTTCAGAACAACCGATGCACAGCGCATGTTTTGATACGAATTTTGCTGGAACTGCGAAGATAACAAAACCAAAGACGCATGCAACTTCTGCTGTCTTCGAAACTGGACTATCAAGGCTGCTCGACTGTCTTACAACCCAGTGGACTGACTTGTTTCTGCTGTGTGTCTGTGTGTGAAATTGAAAACCGCGGTGATACGGGCGGCTCTTCGGATGAAAACAGGGTTGCCAACAACCGGTGGGGAAAATGAAGCGAAAACACTGCCAAGCCGTCGCCAACTAATAGATTCGTCAAAACATTTGATATGCGTTGCCACACGTTAAATCTTGAATTTAAGTTGTTACAGCTCTCGTGATTTGATTCCTTGACTGTATATGGTGGCTTTTTTTTCTGTGAATTTTTTAATACAGGATATTTGATCCATATAAAATAAATAATATACTTTAAACAAATTTTAGACGAATAATTTAAATTATTATTTTAAGTACATAACTTATAATTAAAAATTTTTTGAGATAAATAATGCTGGATTGATTAATACTTAACATAGTATATCAATGCCTGGTAGTTTTTACCACAGAAAAATATTCAGAAAATATTATTTTTTTAATAGTTTTGAATGTGTTTGCTGCTTTAATGTGGAACAAAAATCGCTAAACAATTAATCAGTTGGTTTTGGTGTTATTATGTAATAGAATATATCAATATCGATACATCGAAGCCTTTTCTGAAATAGATGAGGAAAAATTGAAGGCGTGCGTGTATAAAACTAGACCAGTTGTGAGAAAACCAGATTGAAACTTATTTCAAACGTCATTATAATTCCCTGCGATTGTATTTTGATCTTAATCAGGCTTCCCAATACTAAATTGCTTTCCATCACCTTCGTATCTATAATAAATTAAATATAAACCATTTTTAAAGCACACTTTTATCAGTGTAATAGTTAAAAGTAAATATTTTCTTTTCATTATTATTTTCTTTTTCGTTCTTTAATTATAATTCATCATTATAAAAATTGTGGGATCTTGTAATCATTTTTTTTCTCGAATTCACGACCAGATGTCGTGCCACTCGCATGGAATCAACATTTAATTAAATTAATCGATTTACTGACATTTTATAATGATTTCGAAAATATTAAATAGTATAGGGAAAGTGGGGTAAAACCCGGTACCTAAGGTTCGAATGCCTGTTGGAACTGAACTAGTCAACATAGAGCTTAACAAATTTTACCAAAATATTCATTGTTTATCAGAGTACAATATATCTTTCAGGAAAAGTCATAGTTTTGCTACTTTTTTTGCTAATGATGTTTTTGTAGGAAAAAGTCAAACTACGCGGTTTTACCCCACTAGTGGAGTAAAACTTGGTACACATGTTAACTCTATGGGAAATTAGGGAAAACTAAATTATCAGCGGAAAAAATAGCATAAATTTTTATTTTATGTGACAATTTAATAATAAAATATTTTTAACTAGTTAGCTTTATAGTTTTCCCTAGTACCCGGTTTTAACCTACTAGAAGACCCGGTTTTACCCCGAGTGCAGAGGTTATGAAAAACGCAACAGAACCACGCAATTGTTTTACCAAATCTTTATTGTTTGATAGGATATAAATCCTTAGTAAACATATAATAAGCCGGTCTAAATATAGTTTCTATAATTGTAATGATTAATAAGTAAGGATAGTTTAAAAAGAAACGAACATTGGAGATTTGACGTCATAAAACAAATAAACCTTCACAGACGAAGTGAATTTATCAGCAACAACACGGCCACTATGACCATTCTTTTTTCTTCACTAGTAGAATATAATTCAGAATTTGTCCACTAGAAAAGAGAACCCCAGAATCAAGGTACCCGGTTTTACCCCACTACCCGGTTTTACGCCACTCTCCCCTATGAATACCGAAATTGTCCAAAAATTCAGAACTCTAGCATATAATGAAATGAGTGAAAAATAGGTTACAAAATTCCATCTTTACAAACATGAAACGAGGCAACTTAAATAAAAAGCGTACGTTAAAATCGATTGGACGTGTCTCCATCTTTGTTTACAAATATTCTAATATTACATACAAAGACGCTAATAACCCGTCTTTATGGTAATTTTTGTAACGTAGACTTACGTCTCTCCATAGTGGTCTAATGTTGTGTCAGGAAAGGAAAAAATTATGACGCTTTTCGCGCTAAAGTTAAACGCTTATAGAACCGCAACCAGATAACATAGAGAGTTGGTTTTAGTTTCATTTAACAGAGACAGATGGACATTGAAGATTGCAAAAAGAATTTTATAATTTGGAATTACGGTTTAGTCACAGTCGAGCTACAAAGTCGGTGGAAACCAAGAAGAATTTTGATGACGTCACATCGACCGATGCGCGCGCACGCAGACTAAGGCAATTCATTCATCGATCGCCCGAAATATTACTCAAGAATTGTTGAATTACTTCGAATTTCGTGCTAAAGTTAAACGCTTATAGCTCCGCAACCAAATAACATAGAGAGTCGGTTTTAGTTTCATTTAACAGAGAAAGGTAGACATTGAAGATTGCAAAAAGAGTTTTAGAAATTGGAATTACAGTTTAGACACAGTAGAATTGCAATGTTAATGAAAATCACGAAGAATTTTAGATAGATAGAGTCACATAATCACACTAGACTAATAGTCACAATAGACTATAGAGTTAATAGTCACAGAAAGTCACAGTTGAGTAAGGTAAGTAAGTCTACGCCCCTCAATCCCAGCGGCCGTTTCACAGAGACAGCCTCCCGTCGATTTTGTTATGATTAAGGTTTATTTTTTTCTTTCAATACCCGAGGATTCATAAATACTGCAAGGCTTTAAATCTCTATCAGAAATCTGAAGGGATATAAATATCTTATAGAAGTCTGAGGGGATACAAATGCCTTATAGAAGTCTGAGGGGATACAAATATCTTATAGAAGTCTGAGGGGATATAAATGTCTTACAGAAATCTGGGGGGATACAAATGTCTTGTAAAAGTCTGGAGGGGTACAAATGTCTCATAGAAGTCTGAGGGGATATAAATGTCTCATAGAAGTCTGAGGGGATACAAATGTCTTATAGTAGCAGTCTTGCAGTTCTTTCATTCGCAATTTCATTTTCTCCCGAACAATATCGTCCAAAACCAAAATCGGATTAGCAATAGGAAAATAAAGCTTGGATTACTCATAAATAAGAAAATTAAAGATAGTCACTCAGAAAATTTTTATTGTATGTTTTCGCTAATTATATTTGCAAGCTAAATTAGGTGTGAAAAATCGTCCCTTCTTAAATATTTTGACTTAAAACTTTTATTTAACTTGACCTGTTTCATGTTTTAAAGATGGAAATTTTGCAACCGATTTTTCACTCACTTCCCGATATGCTACGGTTTTGAAACTTTGAGAATTTGTGTGTTCTTGATAAAAAAATACGCAATTTTAATATTTCAGAACTTAATCAATAGTCGATCGATTACTTTCACCAAATTTTTATTCGATACAAGCGGTTCCAACTAGTATTAAAGTTGGTACACCATTTCACCACGCAACGACCTGCTATCTAACACCATCCTACCACTTTACTAAACCAAGTTAAAACCTTACAATTATCTGGTGGAGAAATATTTTTAACAACAAGCTTTTAAGACTCAAAATCATCAACTTAGTCCCTTTCTTAATAAAAAACGAAAACTTGATAAAAAATCTCAATACGAACGAAATGATACATTTGGCGTAGACTCCTCCTCGAATGTAGAAACTTTTACTCCTTCAACAAAACAAAAAATTCCTCAAACCTCCATGAAACAGTAAGAATAAATGAAAATTTTTTTACTTTTCCACTTCTTTTCTTATAAAGAGACATTTTTAATTTTAATTTCAGCTTAGTAACGTTCGTTAATCGTTATCCCTTTGTAAATAATAATAATTTAGTAAACAATTGCAGCAACAGCCTCAAGTTCTGTTCGAGGGCTGTAACTGTTAACCAACAATGTATTGCGTGTGTTTTTAGCTATACAGTAAAACCCCGGGAATTCGAACTAATTGGGACTGACCTGTGTTCGGATTCCAGGGAGTTCGGATTATCCGCGAAATTCGGTAAAATACTTTTGATATACCAAATGCAGTACAGTATTGACTCTGAGTGCTCTGTGAAAACGTACGGAAAGAACACGGGGCGATTCGCACCGTACAGTGTCAAACAAGTTGAGGGTGAAAAGAAGATATCCGAGTTTGTTTCTTCTAATTAAGGTGCTGTATTCATTCTTAAAGACCAATTCGAATACTTCTTTTAAGCTAGGAATAAACATTAACTTTGTTTTTGATTCGCAATTGTTATTTTTCCTTCATTTATTCAGTAAAAAGTTTTCAGAAAATTAAAAAAAGTTGTTCGGATTATCCGGGATTTCGGATTACCGGGTTTCGGATTTGCGAGGTTCTACTGTATAAGTTGTGATTTTTTTAACTTTCATTTATTTATTTATTTTAGCTTTTCTTTCAAAGTTCGGGGTATTCTGTGGTGTTAAAAGTATTAAACATGAGAAAAAAATGATTATAAGACTTCATAATATTTATAAAAATAAAAAAAAAGTTCTACTTTTTAGTAGATTAATAAACGTGTATTTTATTACTAACAAATTTCGAAGAATCTTTAAAAAGAAAAAATAAGTTTTGTGATCCAAATGGCATTCTGTAAGGACCCACTGTTCAAGAAAACCCGCCTTATACTGGAGAAATTAAATTATCTTCCTGCGTAGAAAGGATGTAAACTCTCAAAATCGAGAAACTCGCCAAAAGAAGTCGATAGCCATCCAATTATGCCAACCGCGAACGTAAACACGCCAAAGCGATGACCGCATGTTTTTCCCCCTGCTGCCATGCCGGTAAATCGAGAAGGGAAGCCACGGAAAAATTCTCTTGAGGTGCGTTGTGTCTTATTACTCTACCCAAGTTCCCCTTCCTGTAAGGTCGGCAGGCCATGTCGAAGGTCATTACGCTGACGCCCCCTTTTTGGCGCCAACGTAGATTGTTTTCAACTCAATTTGCTCTTCATTACGAAGAATTCGAGACAGAAAAAAAATTCTTTGTCTTAAAGAAGTTTTTAAAGTAAAAAAAAAGCTACCGAGTTCAAAAAGCAGAACTGCTTTAAATGAACAACTCGATCATTAAACTCGGCGTTACGAAAAATGTTTGGCGGATTCTATAATAAGTCTGATTTATAAGTAATAAATAAAATTATTCTATTTAATAGATAATACGAGAATAAGCTTAATTTAGACGATTCGTTAAATGGAAATTTCGAGTCTAAATATAATCATTTCTTTTCTTAAGGAAAGTAAATAAGGTTTTTAGTTATTTATTTTATTACTATTTTTTTAAGTCGGATTGATATTACTAATATAATAACCCAGATCTCTCGGTAACGCTCTGACGTCACCAACAATAAAACTCGCGCCATAGCACTGCGAGACGTTAAACAGCATTATTTCACTGTGTGAGAACCTAAATTTCAGTCATTTTAAATTCAAAAGAGTAATTGTCGTTCTAATTTCAAATTTAATAGTTCTAAAATAGTGAAATAAAATTTGCTATCGATTGATATAAAATTTATCTCGCTATGATCAATAGTTCCCGAGAAATTTTAAATTATATTAATCCTATATTTCAAATTAATTTCCGTTTTTTAATAGAAAGTAGTAAATTACGTCGGTGGTATATCATGCGCGTTATATAGTTTGGACGCCGCGATGCATCTGATTATTTATTGCAATCGTGATGATATAATTTGATAATATTTTTTGGCAACGCTAAAATTTACACAAAGACATCTGAAGTACAAGGAAAATTGTTAAACAAAGAAAAATACTTCACACTGAATGTTGTTTACTAAGAGGTTTTTTGAATAAAGAAATGTATAAATAATATGTAATTAAAAAATATTTCCTGTCATAATACACATGTTCATTTTATTTGTTTTCAATCAATGTTAAACATTTCTCTCGCATATATATCGATTTAAACACGTCAGATTTGACGGGAAATCTCTCGAATGAAGAGGAAATTTGCACCCGTCATACCATGACGGGGGATTTTCTAGTTTATAAATAAAAGAAAATACGGGACAATTCAAAAATTATTTTAAGTTAATCGTTTGACAGTTAATGCTAGAATGGGCTACGTTGGCCTATAAGCAGAGTCTAGACTCTGTGGCCGGTAGGAGTGGCGCCAGTGGGCGGCTGGGAGACCCGGGCCTCTCTATCGGGAATGCTGTGCCCCCCAATGGGGCAAATTTTTGTACCCCCTTCACGCAAAAGGCTATTAAACTAGTAGATAAATAAAGTTGTGGATAAATTTGAGAGGGTCATCATTACGCCCCTCCCCTTCTACAGCAGGCCGTGGCCCCTTCTAACGCCACTCCTGGTTGATGGAGGGTCGCGAGTTCGAGATTCGATTCCACGGAAGATCTGTCATTTAAACGTGTTTGGTACACGCTAAATCTTTCGAGGATCAAATGTCTTCTCACTGGTATGGTGTTGCAGTTTGGAGAGGGGCCTGCCAGTTCAAGTATCTGACCGCGATTCAAAATTATGAGGGTCCGTCCCAAAATAGCTCTATGTAGTTTCAGAACGAAACGTTAACAACAAATAATAATATAAAGCAGGAGCTAAACCATTGCTAGAAGGTGTTCGCAGGTTCGAGACTGGGTTCCAAACAACCTAAAATGTTTACTTCTTTCTATGTAATTAAAGCATTTTTTTTAATATTTTTAATTCGTTTTGCGTTTGTATATGTTACTTTCCAGAAAATCTTGTATGTCGAACAATAGTAGCCTCGTTTCTGTAAGGAACGCTCCGACTGTAAACAAATTGATGATATCAGTATAAGCAATGATGTAAACCAAATCAATGTAACATTTCGTTAAACTCGATGTAATTTTTTCTGTAGAACCAATAAAGATTCTCTACGGACACTCATCCAAACCACAAACCGGAGATCTCAATCTCTGGACGCAGGGGTGTATCGTAGCGTAAAGTAAAGTGTATGTGGGATCAAATATTCCTCCGCTGGTGTGATCCGAAGTTTGAAGAAAGGTATACAGTCTTAGCTTTTGTCCTCGTTATACATATTGTAGTGTCATATAAAAATGCAGCCGAGAAATTAGGCAATGTTTCTTTTTTTAATTTAGTTTATTAATGACACACAGGACTAGCACAACATAAATAGACAAACATACAAATACATTTAACATAAAGATAAGAAAATATACTTTACAAATCTCATTATTTTGAGTCATGGCCACACAAAAATCCTATCACATACTTCATTCTCAAAAAACATCCACCCTCACTGACGTCCGACTGTCAACTAAAATTTTATAAGATACAGTCTTATGCCGCGCCATCTACCGTAGGCAACAGCAACTATAAAGTCTATGATTCCTTACAATATGATCAGAATTAAAAGTTATGAACGTCCGACCGAAAATATAACTCGAATGTTTTTAGTGTGAAATTTTACACAAATGTGTACCAGGCCAAATGTCATCATCTGACTTCGATTTTAAAATTACGAGTTCCTTCTCCAAAAGTCTGCGTATACCACAAAAATGCTAGACGTTAACCAAACTAACCAAATGGAGGAAATAGCAAAAATAAAAAAGGCAAGCTAATTTAGAAATCATAAAACTATGCAACATTTTGGTTATTCTTATAGAGAGAGCTTTTACTTTTGAGAATGGTGTATTACAAGAGTTCTCGTACTTTTTCAGTTTTGTATCACAAAAATAAATAAAATTATAAAAGAATTTTCCAATTAAGAATCAGTGCATCCTAAATGGAGAGTTTATACTCAAAGAATAAAGCATTTTAAATTTATATTATTCAATTATATTCGTAAATGAAATTTGTATATTTTAATGAAATATAAAGATATTATACTTTGTAGTAAATAGTGAGTAATAATACAAAATAGCAAATTTAACTTTTTAATTCCTTAGTGTAAAAACGTACCACGGAAAATAATGTAATGTACCATTAATGGTACACGTACCATAGTTTTAAAAACCTTGGTATATTGTATTGACCAGACCTATTTTACGATTAGGATTTGTTACGAATGAAAGAAAATATATTGTAATTTTAGGAAAAAATACATATTACGTCATTGTATTGCTTGCCTTAGAAGAAACACCAAAAATTAATAAATGCTGCAATAAATAGATAAAAGCTTTCTCTAGTATGAGAATGGAACTTTTATTTTCAATTTTTCTGTCTTGGGTCATTTCTTTCTCTCTTTTTTTATGCTTTATCTTTTATTTATATCTTCCTCGCGCCCCTACCTTGGGTTTCACATGGAATTATTTCAGAAATTTTTCTGCAGCTGCGTCCATCGCCTAAGTTGCGCGTTATGCCATATTCGAAAAGTAATTTTTATCATTTCAAAATTTTCTAAAAAAGAATCGTATCATCCAACTATGGCAAATCAGGGTTGCCATATTGGCCATTTTAGGCCAAATTCTGGAAATTTGGCCTTTTTTCAAAGCCCTTGGCCTTGGGAATTTTCATTTGGCCTTAAATTCATCTTGGGTCTTTTTTGGTATTATTTTTTATAGTGACTTTTAGATCGATTCTTAGTATATAATTTAACTATTTATTAATTAACTTTTAATATTACACTTTTCAAACGACTCACAGTGAGCTGAAAAACAAAGTAGTTCACGTCCCCTTTATTCAGATTGTATTAGACAGAATGCTTCTAGCGAAAGCTATGTTTGTCGTTGTACAGAATATAGAAACCACTTTCTCAGTTTTTTTTTTCTTTACATGGTCGAATTCTTTTACGAAAAGTTCCACACAAAAGCGTAAAATATTTTAATACTCCTAAGAACAGAATTTTTTTTTTTTGCAAAGTCGTGTGTGTATGCAGATGTTTTTTTTAATTCACTTAAATTTTAGTTTAATAAAACAGTATTATGCATGTGTCAATCTAGTGGGATTCCTTTTCATGAAGGATAGTCTTTTTCGATAACAAATAAGAGAGAGAGTACTTACGTCAAATTTTAAAATTTGGCCTCTTTTGGCCTTATTTTAAAAACGGTCTGGCCTTATTTTGCTATTATGATCTGGCAACCCTGTAGCAAATTATGTTCGCAAATAGGTAAGTTCACGCGCGTGAATTCGTGGCACAGAACTAATGAACAGAAAATTTTGATTGTTTTAACCCAATAACGCCCAAATTAATTTAAAGCACAGATTTCAATAAAACTCTATAAAAATATTAAAATTAACCCCTTAAGTCTCGCGTCCGTGATATTGACGTGCATCGAATTATCGCACTTTTAGGCTTATAAACTAAAATTTAATCATTAATTAGCTTTATAATTTGACACAAAAATTACGCAGAATCCATAAGCATCTCAAGTATCTTATGCCTCCTTAGATGAATGAAAACTACAGCCCGTCTCCAAAACAGAAGGGGTCATCTTATTAGATAGCAGGAAAAAGAATGCGATCCTTAATGGGTTAAATTCGGAGAATTTTTTCTTTATTTTTTTAGAAAAAAATACATAAAAATCGATAGAAAATCATTTCTAAAAATCTTTATAACATAAATAGTAAAGATTTTTAAAATGTAGTAAGATATCGAAAAATAAACATCACTTTCTAATTCCTTCCATTACATCAAAAAATAAACCAAACAACAATTTAAAAAATTTCAAAATGGCGATACTTTGACTTCATAATCTGCCTAATTGGTGGTATATGCCTTGAAAATTGTTTAGGAGTTTGATAATACCTATTAACTTCTTAGACAAAGAAAAAAAGAAGCAATGGTTTAGTCGCGGAAT
>BGPR01028048.1:0-14127 GCA_013235015.1 Araneus ventricosus
ATTCCGCGACTAAACCATTGCTTCTTTTTTTCTTTGTCTAAGAAGTTAATAGGTATTATCAAACTCCTAAACAATTTTCAAGGCATATACCACCAATTAGGCAGATTATGAAGTCAAAGTATCGCCATTTTGAAATTTTTTAAATTGTTGTTTGGTTTATTTTTTGATGTAATGGAAGGAATTAGAAAGTGATGTTTATTTTTCGATATCTTACTACATTTTAAAAATCTTTACTATTTATGTTATAAAGATTTTTAGAAATGATTTTCTATCGATTTTTATGTATTTTTTTCTAAAAAAATAAAGAAAAAATTCTCCGAATTTAACCCATTAAGGATCGCATTCTTTTTCCTGCTATCTAATAAGATGACCCCTTCTGTTTTGGAGACGGGCTGTAGTTTTCATTCATCTAAGGAGGCATAAGATACTTGAGATGCTTATGGATTCTGCGTAATTTTTGTGTCAAATTATAAAGCTAATTAATGATTAAATTTTAGTTTATAAGCCTAAAAGTGCGATAATTCGATGCACGTCAATATCACGGACGCGAGACTTAAGGGGTTAATTTTAATATTTTTATAGAGTTTTATTGAAATCTGTGCTTTAAATTAATTTGGGCGTTATTGGGTTAAAACAATCAAAATTTTCTGTTCATTAGTTCTGTGCCACGAATTCACGCGCGTGAACTTACCTATTTGCGAACATAATTTGCTACAGGGTTGCCAGATCATAATAGCAAAATAAGGCCAGACCGTTTTTAAAATAAGGCCAAAAGAGGCCAAATTTTAAAATTTGACGTAAGTACTCTCTCTCTTATTTGTTATCGAAAAAGACTATCCTTCATGAAAAGGAATCCCACTAGATTGACACATGCATAATACTGTTTTATTAAACTAAAATTTAAGTGAATTAAAAAAAACATCTGCATACACACACGACTTTGCAAAAAAAAAAAATTCTGTTCTTAGGAGTATTAAAATATTTTACGCTTTTGTGTGGAACTTTTCGTAAAAGAATTCGACCATGTAAAGAAAAAAAAAACTGAGAAAGTGGTTTCTATATTCTGTACAACGACAAACATAGCTTTCGCTAGAAGCATTCTGTCTAATACAATCTGAATAAAGGGGACGTGAACTACTTTGTTTTTCAGCTCACTGTGAGTCGTTTGAAAAGTGTAATATTAAAAGTTAATTAATAAATAGTTAAATTATATACTAAGAATCGATCTAAAAGTCACTATAAAAAATAATACCAAAAAAGACCCAAGATGAATTTAAGGCCAAATGAAAATTCCCAAGGCCAAGGGCTTTGAAAAAAGGCCAAATTTCCAGAATTTGGCCTAAAATGGCCAATATGGCAACCCTGATTTGCCATAGTTGGATGATACGATTCTTTTTTAGAAAATTTTGAAATGATAAAAATTACTTTTCGAATATGGCATAACGCGCAACTTAGGCGATGGACGCAGCTGCAGAAAAATTTCTGAAATAATTCCATGTGAAACCCAAGGTAGGGGCGCGAGGAAGATATAAATAAAAGATAAAGCATAAAAAAAGAGAGAAAGAAATGACCCAAGACAGAAAAATTGAAAATAAAAGTTCCATTCTCATACTAGAGAAAGCTTTTATCTATTTATTGCAGCATTTATTAATTTTTGGTGTTTCTTCTAAGGCAAGCAATACAATGACGTAATATGTATTTTTTCCTAAAATTACAATATATTTTCTTTCATTCGTAACAAATCCTAATCGTAAAATAGGTCTGGTCAATACAATATACCAAGGTTTTTAAAACTATGGTACGTGTACCATTAATGGTACATTACATTATTTTCCGTGGTACGTTTTTACACTAAGGAATTAAAAAGTTAAATTTGCTATTTTGTATTATTACTCACTATTTACTACAAAGTATAATATCTTTATATTTCATTAAAATATACAAATTTCATTTACGAATATAATTGAATAATATAAATTTAAAATGCTTTATTCTTTGAGTATAAACTCTCCATTTAGGATGCACTGATTCTTAATTGGAAAATTCTTTTATAATTTTATTTATTTTTGTGATACAAAACTGAAAAAGTACGAGAACTCTTGTAATACACCATTCTCAAAAGTAAAAGCTCTCTCTATAAGAATAACCAAAATGTTGCATAGTTTTATGATTTCTAAATTAGCTTGCCTTTTTTATTTTTGCTATTTCCTCCATTTGGTTAGTTTGGTTAACGTCTAGCATTTTTGTGGTATACGCAGACTTTTGGAGAAGGAACTCGTAATTTTAAAATCGAAGTCAGATGATGACATTTGGCCTGGTACACATTTGTGTAAAATTTCACACTAAAAACATTCGAGTTATATTTTCGGTCGGACGTTCATAACTTTTAATTCTGATCATATTGTAAGGAATCATAGACTTTATAGTTGCTGTTGCCTACGGTAGATGGCGCGGCATAAGACTGTATCTTATAAAATTTTAGTTGACAGTCGGACGTCAGTGAGGGTGGATGTTTTTTGAGAATGAAGTATGTGATAGGATTTTTGTGTGGCCATGACTCAAAATAATGAGATTTGTAAAGTATATTTTCTTATCTTTATGTTAAATGTATTTGTATGTTTGTCTATTTATGTTGTGCTAGTCCTGTGTGTCATTAATAAACTAAATTAAAAAAAGAAACATTGCCTAATTTCTCGGCTGCATTTTTATATGACACTACAATATGTATAACGAGGACAAAAGCTAAGACTGTATACCTTTCTTCAAACTTCGGATCACACCAGCGGAGGAATATTTGATCCCACATACACTTTACTTTACGCTACGATACACCCCTGCGTCCAGAGATTGAGATCTCCGGTTTGTGGTTTGGATGAGTGTCCGTAGAGAATCTTTATTGGTTCTACAGAAAAAATTACATCGAGTTTAACGAAATGTTACATTGATTTGGTTTACATCATTGCTTATACTGATATCATCAATTTGTTTACAGTCGGAGCGTTCCTTACAGAAACGAGGCTACTATTGTTCGACATACAAGATTTTCTGGAAAGTAACATATACAAACGCAAAACGAATTAAAAATATTAAAAAAAATGCTTTAATTACATAGAAAGAAGTAAACATTTTAGGTTGTTTGGAACCCAGTCTCGAACCTGCGAACACCTTCTAGCAATGGTTTAGCTCCTGCTTTATATTATTATTTGTTGTTAACGTTTCGTTCTGAAACTACATAGAGCTATTTTGGGACGGACCCTCATAATTTTGAATCGCGGTCAGATACTTGAACTGGCAGGCCCCTCTCCAAACTGCAACACCATACCAGTGAGAAGACATTTGATCCTCGAAAGATTTAGCGTGTACCAAACACGTTTAAATGACAGATCTTCCGTGGAATCGAATCTCGAACTCGCGACCCTCCATCAACCAGGAGTGGCGTTAGAAGGGGCCACGGCCTGCTGTAGAAGGGGAGGGGCGTAATGATGACCCTCTCAAATTTATCCACAACTTTATTTATCTACTAGTTTAATAGCCTTTTGCGTGAAGGGGGTACAAAAATTTGCCCCATTGGGGGGCACAGCATTCCCGATAGAGAGGCCCGGGTCTCCCAGCCGCCCACTGGCGCCACTCCTACCGGCCACAGAGTCTAGACTCTGCTTATAGGCCAACGTAGCCCATTCTAGCATTAACTGTCAAACGATTAACTTAAAATAATTTTTGAATTGTCCCGTATTTTCTTTTATTTATAAACTAGAAAATCCCCCGTCATGGTATGACGGGTGCAAATTTCCTCTTCATTCGAGAGATTTCCCGTCAAATCTGACGTGTTTAAATCGATATATATGCGAGAGAAATGTTTAACATTGATTGAAAACAAATAAAATGAACATGTGTATTATGACAGGAAATATTTTTTAATTACATATTATTTATACATTTCTTTATTCAAAAAACCTCTTAGTAAACAACATTCAGTGTGAAGTATTTTTCTTTGTTTAACAATTTTCCTTGTACTTCAGATGTCTTTGTGTAAATTTTAGCGTTGCCAAAAAATATTATCAAATTATATCATCACGATTGCAATAAATAATCAGATGCATCGCGGCGTCCAAACTATATAACGCGCATGATATACCACCGACGTAATTTACTACTTTCTATTAAAAAACGGAAATTAATTTGAAATATAGGATTAATATAATTTAAAATTTCTCGGGAACTATTGATCATAGCGAGATAAATTTTATATCAATCGATAGCAAATTTTATTTCACTATTTTAGAACTATTAAATTTGAAATTAGAACGACAATTACTCTTTTGAATTTAAAATGACTGAAATTTAGGTTCTCACACAGTGAAATAATGCTGTTTAACGTCTCGCAGTGCTATGGCGCGAGTTTTATTGTTGGTGACGTCAGAGCGTTACCGAGAGATCTGGGTTATTATATTAGTAATATCAATCCGACTTAAAAAAATAGTAATAAAATAAATAACTAAAAACCTTATTTACTTTCCTTAAGAAAAGAAATGATTATATTTAGACTCGAAATTTCCATTTAACGAATCGTCTAAATTAAGCTTATTCTCGTATTATCTATTAAATAGAATAATTTTATTTATTACTTATAAATCAGACTTATTATAGAATCCGCCAAACATTTTTCGTAACGCCGAGTTTAATGATCGAGTTGTTCATTTAAAGCAGTTCTGCTTTTTGAACTCGGTAGCTTTTTTTTTACTTTAAAAACTTCTTTAAGACAAAGAATTTTTTTTCTGTCTCGAATTCTTCGTAATGAAGAGCAAATTGAGTTGAAAACAATCTACGTTGGCGCCAAAAAGGGGGCGTCAGCGTAATGACCTTCGACATGGCCTGCCGACCTTACAGGAAGGGGAACTTGGGTAGAGTAATAAGACACAACGCACCTCAAGAGAATTTTTCCGTGGCTTCCCTTCTCGATTTACCGGCATGGCAGCAGGGGGAAAAACATGCGGTCATCGCTTTGGCGTGTTTACGTTCGCGGTTGGCATAATTGGATGGCTATCGACTTCTTTTGGCGAGTTTCTCGATTTTGAGAGTTTACATCCTTTCTACGCAGGAAGATAATTTAATTTCTCCAGTATAAGGCGGGTTTTCTTGAACAGTGGGTCCTTACAGAATGCCATTTGGATCACAAAACTTATTTTTTCTTTTTAAAGATTCTTCGAAATTTGTTAGTAATAAAATACACGTTTATTAATCTACTAAAAAGTAGAACTTTTTTTTTATTTTTATAAATATTATGAAGTCTTATAATCATTTTTTTCTCATGTTTAATACTTTTAACACCACAGAATACCCCGAACTTTGAAAGAAAAGCTAAAATAAATAAATAAATGAAAGTTAAAAAAATCACAACTTATACAGTAGAACCTCGCAAATCCGAAACCCGGTAATCCGAAATCCCGGATAATCCGAACAACTTTTTTTAATTTTCTGAAAACTTTTTACTGAATAAATGAAGGAAAAATAACAATTGCGAATCAAAAACAAAGTTAATGTTTATTCCTAGCTTAAAAGAAGTATTCGAATTGGTCTTTAAGAATGAATACAGCACCTTAATTAGAAGAAACAAACTCGGATATCTTCTTTTCACCCTCAACTTGTTTGACACTGTACGGTGCGAATCGCCCCGTGTTCTTTCCGTACGTTTTCACAGAGCACTCAGAGTCAATACTGTACTGCATTTGGTATATCAAAAGTATTTTACCGAATTTCGCGGATAATCCGAACTCCCTGGAATCCGAACACAGGTCAGTCCCAATTAGTTCGAATTCCCGGGGTTTTACTGTATAGCTAAAAACACACGCAATACATTGTTGGTTAACAGTTACAGCCCTCGAACAGAACTTGAGGCTGTTGCTGCAATTGTTTACTAAATTATTATTATTTACAAAGGGATAACGATTAACGAACGTTACTAAGCTGAAATTAAAATTAAAAATGTCTCTTTATAAGAAAAGAAGTGGAAAAGTAAAAAAATTTTCATTTATTCTTACTGTTTCATGGAGGTTTGAGGAATTTTTTGTTTTGTTGAAGGAGTAAAAGTTTCTACATTCGAGGAGGAGTCTACGCCAAATGTATCATTTCGTTCGTATTGAGATTTTTTATCAAGTTTTCGTTTTTTATTAAGAAAGGGACTAAGTTGATGATTTTGAGTCTTAAAAGCTTGTTGTTAAAAATATTTCTCCACCAGATAATTGTAAGGTTTTAACTTGGTTTAGTAAAGTGGTAGGATGGTGTTAGATAGCAGGTCGTTGCGTGGTGAAATGGTGTACCAACTTTAATACTAGTTGGAACCGCTTGTATCGAATAAAAATTTGGTGAAAGTAATCGATCGACTATTGATTAAGTTCTGAAATATTAAAATTGCGTATTTTTTTATCAAGAACACACAAATTCTCAAAGTTTCAAAACCGTAGCATATCGGGAAGTGAGTGAAAAATCGGTTGCAAAATTTCCATCTTTAAAACATGAAACAGGTCAAGTTAAATAAAAGTTTTAAGTCAAAATATTTAAGAAGGGACGATTTTTCACACCTAATTTAGCTTGCAAATATAATTAGCGAAAACATACAATAAAAATTTTCTGAGTGACTATCTTTAATTTTCTTATTTATGAGTAATCCAAGCTTTATTTTCCTATTGCTAATCCGATTTTGGTTTTGGACGATATTGTTCGGGAGAAAATGAAATTGCGAATGAAAGAACTGCAAGACTGCTACTATAAGACATTTGTATCCCCTCAGACTTCTATGAGACATTTATATCCCCTCAGACTTCTATGAGACATTTGTACCCCTCCAGACTTTTACAAGACATTTGTATCCCCCCAGATTTCTGTAAGACATTTATATCCCCTCAGACTTCTATAAGATATTTGTATCCCCTCAGACTTCTATAAGGCATTTGTATCCCCTCAGACTTCTATAAGATATTTATATCCCTTCAGATTTCTGATAGAGATTTAAAGCCTTGCAGTATTTATGAATCCTCGGGTATTGAAAGAAAAAAATAAACCTTAATCATAACAAAATCGACGGGAGGCTGTCTCTGTGAAACGGCCGCTGGGATTGAGGGGCGTAGACTTACTTACCTTACTCAACTGTGACTTTCTGTGACTATTAACTCTATAGTCTATTGTGACTATTAGTCTAGTGTGATTATGTGACTCTATCTATCTAAAATTCTTCGTGATTTTCATTAACATTGCAATTCTACTGTGTCTAAACTGTAATTCCAATTTCTAAAACTCTTTTTGCAATCTTCAATGTCTACCTTTCTCTGTTAAATGAAACTAAAACCGACTCTCTATGTTATTTGGTTGCGGAGCTATAAGCGTTTAACTTTAGCACGAAATTCGAAGTAATTCAACAATTCTTGAGTAATATTTCGGGCGATCGATGAATGAATTGCCTTAGTCTGCGTGCGCGCGCATCGGTCGATGTGACGTCATCAAAATTCTTCTTGGTTTCCACCGACTTTGTAGCTCGACTGTGACTAAACCGTAATTCCAAATTATAAAATTCTTTTTGCAATCTTCAATGTCCATCTGTCTCTGTTAAATGAAACTAAAACCAACTCTCTATGTTATCTGGTTGCGGTTCTATAAGCGTTTAACTTTAGCGCGAAAAGCGTCATAATTTTTTCCTTTCCTGACACAACATTAGACCACTATGGAGAGACGTAAGTCTACGTTACAAAAATTACCATAAAGACGGGTTATTAGCGTCTTTGTATGTAATATTAGAATATTTGTAAACAAAGATGGAGACACGTCCAATCGATTTTAACGTACGCTTTTTATTTAAGTTGCCTCGTTTCATGTTTGTAAAGATGGAATTTTGTAACCTATTTTTCACTCATTTCATTATATGCTAGAGTTCTGAATTTTTGGACAATTTCGGTATTCATAGGGGAGAGTGGCGTAAAACCGGGTAGTGGGGTAAAACCGGGTACCTTGATTCTGGGGTTCTCTTTTCTAGTGGACAAATTCTGAATTATATTCTACTAGTGAAGAAAAAAGAATGGTCATAGTGGCCGTGTTGTTGCTGATAAATTCACTTCGTCTGTGAAGGTTTATTTGTTTTATGACGTCAAATCTCCAATGTTCGTTTCTTTTTAAACTATCCTTACTTATTAATCATTACAATTATAGAAACTATATTTAGACCGGCTTATTATATGTTTACTAAGGATTTATATCCTATCAAACAATAAAGATTTGGTAAAACAATTGCGTGGTTCTGTTGCGTTTTTCATAACCTCTGCACTCGGGGTAAAACCGGGTCTTCTAGTAGGTTAAAACCGGGTACTAGGGAAAACTATAAAGCTAACTAGTTAAAAATATTTTATTATTAAATTGTCACATAAAATAAAAATTTATGCTATTTTTTCCGCTGATAATTTAGTTTTCCCTAATTTCCCATAGAGTTAACATGTGTACCAAGTTTTACTCCACTAGTGGGGTAAAACCGCGTAGTTTGACTTTTTCCTACAAAAACATCATTAGCAAAAAAAGTAGCAAAACTATGACTTTTCCTGAAAGATATATTGTACTCTGATAAACAATGAATATTTTGGTAAAATTTGTTAAGCTCTATGTTGACTAGTTCAGTTCCAACAGGCATTCGAACCTTAGGTACCGGGTTTTACCCCACTTTCCCTATACTATTTAATATTTTCGAAATCATTATAAAATGTCAGTAAATCGATTAATTTAATTAAATGTTGATTCCATGCGAGTGGCACGACATCTGGTCGTGAATTCGAGAAAAAAAATGATTACAAGATCCCACAATTTTTATAATGATGAATTATAATTAAAGAACGAAAAAGAAAATAATAATGAAAAGAAAATATTTACTTTTAACTATTACACTGATAAAAGTGTGCTTTAAAAATGGTTTATATTTAATTTATTATAGATACGAAGGTGATGGAAAGCAATTTAGTATTGGGAAGCCTGATTAAGATCAAAATACAATCGCAGGGAATTATAATGACGTTTGAAATAAGTTTCAATCTGGTTTTCTCACAACTGGTCTAGTTTTATACACGCACGCCTTCAATTTTTCCTCATCTATTTCAGAAAAGGCTTCGATGTATCGATATTGATATATTCTATTACATAATAACACCAAAACCAACTGATTAATTGTTTAGCGATTTTTGTTCCACATTAAAGCAGCAAACACATTCAAAACTATTAAAAAAATAATATTTTCTGAATATTTTTCTGTGGTAAAAACTACCAGGCATTGATATACTATGTTAAGTATTAATCAATCCAGCATTATTTATCTCAAAAAATTTTTAATTATAAGTTATGTACTTAAAATAATAATTTAAATTATTCGTCTAAAATTTGTTTAAAGTATATTATTTATTTTATATGGATCAAATATCCTGTATTAAAAAATTCACAGAAAAAAAAGCCACCATATACAGTCAAGGAATCAAATCACGAGAGCTGTAACAACTTAAATTCAAGATTTAACGTGTGGCAACGCATATCAAATGTTTTGACGAATCTATTAGTTGGCGACGGCTTGGCAGTGTTTTCGCTTCATTTTCCCCACCGGTTGTTGGCAACCCTGTTTTCATCCGAAGAGCCGCCCGTATCACCGCGGTTTTCAATTTCACACACAGACACACAGCAGAAACAAGTCAGTCCACTGGGTTGTAAGACAGTCGAGCAGCCTTGATAGTCCAGTTTCGAAGACAGCAGAAGTTGCATGCGTCTTTGGTTTTGTTATCTTCGCAGTTCCAGCAAAATTCGTATCAAAACATGCGCTGTGCATCGGTTGTTCTGAAGTCCATAATTGTTCGAGTCGCCAAAGTTTCAAATATTTGGGGACTTCAAAACATTCTTGGAGTATCGTGACGACTGTTGTGCAGGTGGTTGACAGTCGTTATTATCGGTTCAAGGATTTATAAGCAACATGGCCAGGCCTGGTGAAGGTGAGTTTTAGATTTGTCACACTTCAAGATCTTGTATAGCATTTTGATAAACTACTTTTACAGCCTATAAGAAAGACGATTCTTATTACCACTGGAAAAAAGGAAATAATTGTAAAGTTCAAATTTAATAATTAGAACATGTGAAACTCGGTAAATTAAATTTTTGGCGACTATTTATTTTATGAACACTTGGAGTACATCTATGTTATATTATAATTTGCAGTGAAGAAATTTCATTAAAAATTGCAAATGTTTGTTTTGCTGTAAAAATAGTAATTTTTATTCGGTTGGTATGTTTATGATATGTCGTTGATTGAACAATAATTCTTCATAAACCCTTTTTGAGCGTTGTAAGCTGTCTTGTAGAACTTCTACTTATTTTTGTTAGATACAGGCTTACCTTTCAATGGGGATTTACCTTTGCTCAATTAGGATAAAGCGTGTGTTTATATCTGTAAACAACTTGTAGATAAAATATATATATATATCCCCTTTGATAATGTGAACGCAGTTTAAAACTAATTCAATTAGTCCTTGCAATTCGCTTTAGATATAGTGTACTCATTTATCCCATAATTTTGTTGACACTTAACTAAAGAAAATATCCATGTTAAAAATGCTACTTGCTTCAGCTTTTACTGTTAATTCTCTTTAACTCTTAAGCTGTCATGGCTCTCTTTTCAAAACATGCATTTTTCGCTATCAGTACTAGTAGGATTTTGAAGAGGTTGTTACTTCAAGACACTGAAGATTTTGACTAACCAATCGACCAGGTTTAAAAAATTCTGTTTGTTACAGGTCTGAGTATTACAAAAGCCTAATTTTTCAATCAAACATAATTTTGATAATGTGTGCATCCATTTTGTTTTCTGGTGAAGAATCATGGAAAAACACTCTTCATTATTAAAAGTACGCGTCATTTTCGCAGTTAAGCTGTTCGATTTGAATTCATCAAAATTGTGCTGTTAAAAATTTCATATTTAATTATTTCATATTTCATTTATTTATTTTTTGAGCGAAAACTTTCGACTTTTTATGGCACCTTTTTTTTCATCCATAGGAGGAAAAAATATATATATATTGTTTTAAATATTAGCTCAAAAACATTTGATTTGGGATAAAAATATGGTGGGAAAAGCCATGTTCGAAATGTGAAAGAATATCGTGAAACAGAAGTTTCTATGTAGAACAAATAAAGTTGTGCGTTCTGAATACTTTTCTCGGTGGATTTTTTTTTTTTTTTTTTTTTTTTCCTTTTAAGAACAATTCTCATCAAATAGACTTGGCGTTTTTTTCTTTCTTCAGTAAAAGGAAATAAAAAAAAAATTGCATTTTCTTGCATATATTACGATTTCATTATAAAGAGCGAAAGTTCTGCTAAGCAATTTTTCAAATAAAAGAATTTAAACTAAACGTATGATTTGAAATGAAATTCTAATGATTGTATTTCTAAAGTAATGCAGCATTAACGAGTTCTGTTACGGGGAAAAAAAATTATTTACTGACAATATCGGAGGATTAAAAATGGGCGAAATGTTTTTCTTTCAATTGCTTCTTTTGTTAATATTTCTAGCTAGAAATAATAAGCCTTGTTTTTCGATACTGTAATGTTTGAGTGAAGTTATTCTCTCATTAAAGTAAAAAAAAAGTTTAAATATGAAATGTTGATTGGAAACTGGGTTTGTTATCGGTCATTTTGTATTGTATTGCTTCATTGTTAAATGATACCTCCACTTTTATCTTGCTGTTAAATTGTAAATTCCTTTGACTGTATGATTCGTTATTTGCTTGATGTACCAATAATATCGGTCTTTCTATTTTTCTTTCCGTCAAAAAATGTAACTTCATGTTTAAAATTGAAAATCCAGTGAAGAAAAATTTCCTCGAAGAAAAATTTTCATAAACTTTTTTTAGACTTGTCCGCATTTTTACCGAATTGAGTATGTTGCGTTTTATTGATCAAAAACTGTCTGCTTTCGTCTACAACTTCTCAGCATTCTTTTCACGTGCTGTTAACATTCGATGAAATTCCGGAACGTTTCAGAAATGGGGTCCCGAAGACATTAGTACAAGGAAATATAAGACCATTTGATTGAAATTTCCAAACGCTGAATATCTTACAAAATATTTTAAATTCTATTTAATTAAAGAATAACTCCGTGTTTCGATAAAAAAAAATCATCATAATCATAGTTTTGTTTGGAACAGTAGTACGATTATTTTGAGACTTTTGTAAATAAGAAAAGTAGTAAAATTCATTTTTTAAGTTCTTTACAATAAAAAATTTTATTCCTTTAATAAATCCAAACTTGTTTCTTATTTAACAGCAAGGGAAAAAGGGGAAAAAAATCTTTATCATGGCCTTCGGGAGTACGATTTTTCTAAACAAATTATTAAAAAAATATATATATCCATTTGTTTTCGAAATTGCAAACGATTTTGGCATTTCAAATGCTTTAGCGAGGCAACAGCATTAAAAGCGGTTACTTTATCGAATTGTTGAAGGTTGCACGTTTGCTTTTAAGCAAATGAACAATCTATTAAACACTGTTCCATGTTAAAAAAATACGTGAAAAACATTGGAATTGCTCATATTTTTCTGTTCAGTTCTATTGACCTTAACTATCCAAGGAAGAGTTTAAAAGGTTGAGGGTGACTGATGTTTGTTGTAAATTACGTAAGATAAGAATGTCAGGGTCGTTTTATGGCATTGATTAAATAAGTTTCTGATATAGAAGATGGCAAAGATAATGGCGGCGAAAATGCACATGGAAAACTTGCGTTGTTGTTCGGTGATAAGTGGCAATCGGTTTCCTGCCACTTTATTACTGGCAATCAGGTTCGCTTTCGTGTTTTGCGAATTTCCAACTTAAGCAACACTAAATTTTTAGGAAGTTGTTGGTGATACAGAAACTTATTCCAATAAGGTAGTTTTACTTAGTTAATTACTAGGTTTCATGCATGACATAAATTAAAATAAAGTTAACGGAATCAAAACAAAAGTATTGATTTTGCATGCTTATTGATGTTATCGCAGATGCGAAACTGCAGACGATAAAAATCGAAACAAATTAATAAAAATGAAGACAAGTTCTAAAAAAAGCCGATGAAATTAGAAAGTTTGCTGAAACGATGTTATTAGACTTTCTCGGAATAGAATTTTTCCCCTGGAAAAATTGCTCGAGATTGGAAAGACTTGTGACAAATAATAGTCCAGAGAAGAAGGAAAATTTTCCCTCGTTTTTCGACCGCTGATTTGCGAAGAAAGGGTTCGAATTCGTCTTGGAAACTAACCGGGCGGGATTTGAGGCTAATTTGCTGTACTTTTGATGCTGATAGAGGACTGATTATCCACTTCTTACCATGGGGATAACTTAAACATGCTTTTCACTTGCGTCACTGTATAAATACGTGTGCGATATGATCTTGACGATTTCTTTGTTGCCCAGTTAGAAATCGCTAAAAGAGAATATACTGTACATGTTCCATTTTCTTGCCTGCTATTTGTGCAAAATGGGGTTAAAAAAATGGGCATTTCAGTTTGGCATTTTTGAATGCAGATGTTATACAGCTTTAAGGTCGCTGATGTTTACAGCAAGAACTCGTCCGTCATCAATTTCGCCAACTAATTGCCCGTGTAACGACGCGATCATTAAAAGATGGAACGCCTGTTAATTTCACGCTTTGTTTAGTAGAGCGCGCAGAGGGCCGGAAAAGTAATCCCGCCAAATTATTAAAATGAAAGTTCTTGCCACCTTTTCATTTGCGCTGCCATTTCGTTCTGCACGGTCGCTTTAAACACCGCGGGGCTTTAATGGCTTTCTACTTCATTCATGGTCCTGATCTGGCTTATGCGCATTCTTTCATTGAATTATTGCCTTTCGTATTGTTCTGCGACTGATATCGGCAGAAGATTGCCGCTGGCGCTTTTTTGTGTGCTTTAATCTTCAATGATATACGGAAAAATAGATTGATCGAGTAGTTTCTGGTTCGTATTTTGTAAAACTAAAGAGGATTAAACGTCGTATTGTCTTAGACTCGGCAAACAGAACAATCGTCTTAATCCTTTTGATCTTGAATTTTTTTTGGAACTGTAATTCTGTTCTAGTAGAAAATAGTCTGTCAC
>BGPR01028049.1:0-15390 GCA_013235015.1 Araneus ventricosus
CCCCTTTCCCCCCCCTTTTTTTTGGGAATTGGTGGCCCCCGGGTTTCCCCCCCCCCCCCTCTGCATTTCTCCCGACTCTGACCATGGCTCGCTTTCACCATTATAAAATAAATTTTAAAATAAAATTTTCTTCCTAAAAAGTAACATCTGTAATAAAGAAAATTGACACAGTAAAAATGCGTCGATTGTATTTTCTAAAAAGGTTATATAAAATATACTGCTAATTTCCTTTTTAAAAAGTAACACAATTTCAAATTGATTTAATTTGGAATTTCCATTAGTAAATACCGTGCCAACACGGCTAAATCTATACAATTTGTTAGGTAAATTCTTGAAGATAAGCATTGGTATTGCAATCAGTATTTATTTTGAAATAATGGCAGTGGTGCTAAATCACCGTGGGGCGACGGTGTTACAACTTAAAGTTCTACACTGCGTACTAACGATTCTGCATATCTTAAATTAGCAACTAATTTTTCATAGTTTAATACTTAGTTCATAAAAAAATTTATTATCAGATTTTTGACTTCAAATTATTTTAAAAAAGAAATTTTAATTAAAAAATTACTAATTTTCAACTAACAATAATTAAGAATATTTTTAATGTTTTTCACGGTTATTTTTGCTACATCTATTACTCTCATTTCTAAGGATTTAGAAGCTCGACTGAACATGAAAGCAAATCATTGAAAGCTCTAAGTTGAAATAAATACATAGATGGAGATAAAGGTATTATTTATAGATAATAAAGCAACTACTTAAAATAAAATCGAGCGGAGCAATTTTGGAATTATGTCTGTATGTCTGTCTGTGTGTGTGTCTGTCTGTCTGTGAACACGATAACTCGAAAACTATTAGAGCTACGGGGATGAAATTTGGTATGTGGTCTTTAAACATAATTTGTAGGTTTCTATCAAATTTTGGAGAAGATCCGTCAACGGGAAGTCTGTATGTCTGTATGTCCGAAGTCATGCTAACACTATAACTCAAAAACTTGAATAGCTAGATGGATAAAATTTGGTACACAGTTTTATCGTCATGAATGTAGGACCGTATAAAGTTTTGGGCCAAATCCGTCAAAGGGTTGACAGTATGTCGGTCTGCATAATTTACTTCTGAAAAGAATCCGTATCTCCACGCGCGTGCGTACTGGAAGCAAGCCAGTTTGTCCTTGAGCCGGCAACAGCGGAAAATCGGAAGGCATCTCTTTGAATTTGATTCTTTACCTAGATATTTTTCAATCACTATAATGAAAAACCTTCTGATAGTCATTGGATTCTGGGTAACAGTAGATTCGAATTTTTTTAGCCACGCGGGGGAAGGGGAAACGGCACCTTTTGGGGAAGTATACGAGAAAGTGTAGGGGAGAACACTCCCGCTGGTTTCAGTAGGAGGAAGAGGGAGAAGCTATAAAACGTGGCGATTCCTCAAAGTCTAAGGTCGCACATTTTAGCGATTACAATGCTTTCTTTTTGTATATTACGAATTTTAGAAAGAAAGAAACAAAATGGTTAATTTATGGTATCATACCTACCTATAAGTGAACTGCGGTGCTTTTCAATGTGAATGTACTTACTGAAGCTCTTTGAGAAGATATATTCATTCCAACTTCCTACTTTTCACTCTGAGCGACCAACACAGTCTCTAGAGGCCCTGTATTTGATATTCTTTAAAATTCTATGATTCTTTAAGCTACCCCCTAAGGCAGAGCTTCTTTACGACCATAAATATATCGCGCAGAATAATATTGGGGTTGCTTAAATTTTGCAATCCATTCTTTTCAGACTTATCCACATTTAGAAGTAAAATCTGTTGAAAAATTACATTAAATGCAAAAAGAAAAAACAATTATTTTTGAATTCAAATTTATGTATGATAATTTTTAAACTAATTTTTTAATTTATAATTAATTATTTCTCGATTTTCTTTTTTAATTCATTTTTAAAGTTATTTATTTTCAAATTTCAGCCCGTGGAACATTTTCCCGTAGTCAAAAAACGAGCCTTAACGACAGTCTTTAAAACGATTCCGCATCGCGCGGGATAGGAAATCGTTATTCCCTCTCTCTATGGTGCTGCCTGGATTACAGTTCCCTTGTTAGTTAAATGCCTTACTGAGAAGAAAAAAAGCTTTGAGATCACATTACAAATGCGCATGCTCGAATAGAAGCTATTGGTACAAAGGGATTTTATAGTTCCGGAAGAGGGGGAAGCTTTCGAGAAGACAGCGGATAGGGAAAATTCCTCTGTAGTAACCTTGGTTTTTATCGAGCTTTCCGGATCACCTGAAAGCGTCAAAAAGTTTTATTGATGGATTCGGATATTGCATGTAAAACTAAATAAATAAGTGATTAAATTTATGCTCTGAAAAAAAGATGGGGGGGGGGTGCTGTAGTTCTGCAGCCCCTATACACGAGCCGCCCCTCTCTACGTCAAAGGTATCCGACTACATTCGGAGGCCTTTTTTTTCAAATAATGATATTTGAAGCAATATTTTTGTATTTTTATATGACATTAATGTTAAAACTTAATAAATCATAGAAAAAAGTTAAATGAATTAAATATATTTTTAAAAATTTGAAAAAAATTTGATTAAAAATTGAAAAAAAATTGATTTAAAAATTTGATTTTTTTTTACACTAAATTTGACCTTTTTCCAAACACTCTCGTTCAAAAAGAAATGATCAGAATTATAAATCCTTTAGTATATATAATCCTTCGATTATTGGCTAGGTTCTGAAGCAAAAGTTTTGCAATGTATCTAAAAACATGTAAATTATAAAAGTTTTAGTGTGAAATCATGAATTTTTTAAAGAATTTTGGCCTTTCTTCAAACCTTAAAAGATACATAACTTTTTAATGGAGCATTATTTCACTTATATTTTGGTTCACTACCTAGACAATATAATAAATAATATGTATGCCAAATTTGAGACGGATATTTTAAATTGAATTTTAGTTATCGTGTTTGAAAATTGAAAATTTTGCAAAAAATCACATTTCGAGAAAATTGAGTTTAAAGTTTATGTTTTTAATTTACAATGAGAAGAAAAAAGAATTTTTCTTCAATACTCCCCAGTTTTGTAGGCTAGTGCTTAGTTTTTGCCAGCTTAGCACATTTTTAAAAAATTCTGATTGGAAATTTTTTTTTAGTCGTTTTCTTGAGCCTTATGCGTCATTATCGTTTTCTATCATTCAGCCGCCATCGATAGATTTTAATATTGTTTTTCAGTCAAATAATTTTATAATGCCTATTAGTTGATCCAGAGATACTTTTAGTGATTGATATTGATCATAAGTACAATTTATGTACTTTTCCTACGTTTATTATCAAAAATTACATCATTAACGTAGAATCAAGATAGTGCAATGATGCAAAATTACCTAAATTTGCAACAATGTCATAGAAAACAAAGAAATTCACACTGAAAATCTTTCAAAATAATATCTGGTATATGGAAAACTGTATAAAATAAAAATAAACAATAAAATTTAAATATCTTAAGTAAAAACAATGAAAAATGCTTCTTTATCGTGTTATTTACTATTCCATTTTCAACTGTCAAGTTCTACTAAGTTGTCTCTAATTTCACTTCTGATCATCGTAGATGTAAAATAAAAACTGTTTTGAAAACTAAAAACAATAGGCTTTCAGATACGACATTAAAAAAAAATTGTGATTTTTCGGTCAAAAATGGGTTTTCAACGTATGCGGATAAATTGTTTAAAAACAAAAATATAAAAGGAAACAACTCCTTAAAAAAGACATTATTGCCTATTTCCCAACATTCGAGTTAAATGCAGCGACGATTAATGATTTCTAAAAAGCCATTAAAATAAACAAATAATTTCAGTTGAAAATTTTACTACTTGTACAATTTTTTTGGTGGATGTATTTTGCGAGAATCTGCTTCCCCATTAAATGTGCAAGAAAACAGTGCGTGAGACAAGTTTTGTATAAAATATGTTTATTCTTCCCATTTTTACTGCACGGCGGGAAGGGGTAGGGTGGAGCCCGAGGAGAAAGAAAATGGAATTTTGCATACACCTTATGAAAACATTTTTAGCTGAAGGAAAACGCTAAAATTGAAAAAGCGCATTTTCGAAATAAAAATGAAGGGACGAAACGTCAGCTATTCATACGCCTCAAGAGTCGGCGTCTTCCGCGGGAGGACCTGGACGTATTTTGCCATGCCAGAGTTTCTATCTATAAAAATGACAGAAATAACTCCAGACTTTTTCACAGAGGATCAGGTTGCATCTGTTCTAGTTTATTCAATAACTGTTAACCGAAGCGTAAAATCTTTGAAAATGTTACATCGCCGAGCGAAGAAACTTCATACTATCGAGGTATTTTTAAAGCAGTTTCTGACGATAAAATGAATACGTTGGCGGAATTTTTTTCCGATTTTCAAGAGCGTAAAATTTTTTAAGATAAACTCTCTCATTAAATTCGCGAGTTACTGTTATTTTATAAACAACATGTACATCGATACGCAAATGTTCAGAAATAATGTTTTATGGCATACATTTTCTTCCGACTGGTTTGCGAGTGAGGAAGGCAGTGTATGTTGTATTAAAACAGTTATAATCATGGTTGCGACGATTTAAATCGCGATTTAAATCAACTGATTTTTAATAAAAATCACTGATTTATATCACTTTATTTTAAATATCAAGTTAATCTGCTTTAATGAAATAAAATTGTTCATGTATCTTTAAATAGTGATTTAAAAATATTTTTAAATGTATATTTAAAGAAAGAATATATAGAACATAAAAAAATATTTCATTGAATTCATGTAACTAGAGTGCTTCCATAACTTTATTTTTGAGAACACAAGAAAATTAGATTTTAAATAAATCTCTAATGAGCAACACAATAAAATGCAAAATATGAGATGCACCTTTTTTTATAAAATAAAATAAATTTTGTGAAAGGATCATGTTCACAAAGAAAGAACATAATAAAATGCATTGAGTTTCATTTTAATGTTAGAGAAAACTAAATAGTGTTGGGGACAACAAAGTTTTCATATTGCAATAATGTTCAAATGTAAGATAAGTAATACATAAAAATGTTCCAAAGGAAGTACAAACATCTACATAGTGCAATTTAAACTATGATCTATACTTATAAAAGGCAATGTTTGTGTGTAAGCGTGCACGCACAAATATTTTTTAAAAGGTTGTTACGTGTTTGAATTAAATTTTTTTAATTTATATTTTTTAAAGAAAGAAAGTACAGCTTTTAATGACTGGTATGTTGTTATATATATGTATAATTCAAATGACTGTAGGGCTCATTGTCTAATATACAAATGTTAAATATATATATATTTTTAAAAAAATCATTAAAATAAAAAAAAATCTTGATTTAAATAAAAAAAATCTGATTTAAATGAAATAAATCTATTTTTTTGAAAAAATTAAAAAAATCGACAACCCTGGTTATAATTAACAAAATTTAACAAAGATATTAACTATAAATTTATTAGTCAAAAATTAATTAAAACTCTTTGTATTATATTCTTCTATTTTCATCATAATTTCGGCAGAGAGGGTAAATTATTTTACACACTCTAGTTTCTTTTGGATTTTATTAAGGATTTTTGCCACTTGATTTTTTCAAAATGTTTGTCGTTCTGCAGTTGGACAGAATTCAGGTCACAAAGGGTATCCGTTTGATTTATAATCTTACCCTTGACAGAAAATTTTGTCCATTTTAGAACTCCTATATGGCGAGTGGTCTTCGAAAAAGTTCGTCATTCGAGTTCTTACTCATTCCTTCCATTTTGAATCATTTCTTTTACATTCTAAATTCTATTTTATGTGTTTTAATATTAATCGTTGTAATTTTTTGTTGATGCAATCACTTGATGCTGTTGCGTTAAGCACGCAAAAAAGGTGTATTGTTATCGTTTTCTGTTTAAATCTTCAGTTTCTTATTTATACTTTTTCTTTTTTTAGCTTTTAATTTATATTTCGATTGTTTATATTAAAACAAACATAGTGGAACCGTATTAAAACAAATGTCATATTACATCGGAATGAAACATAGTTTCTAGAAGTAGATAATGAAACTACACATTTTTGGAACGAATTTGTAACAGACTGATGAAATTTCCATTTTCTTCTTTCAATTATTTTTAGCAATGTAAATAAATGATCCAAACTAAATGAGAAGAAACAAAACCGCTTCCAGTAATGTTGATGACAAAGAAGAGTGCTTTTTCGGTATGCAAGCACCTTCGTCCTCATTTCCTAAACACCTCAGTTTTTGTATATTATTTTGCTTATATTTCTACGCATATTTCTTTGTTTTGAAAATGGATTGTTCTAGTTTTGTGGTTGTGTTTTTGAGGTGATAAATGACTTTAATTTAACGTTAATTAGTTGACCATTTACGCAGAAAAACAACGTTTTTTAAATATCATGGGATATTCCCCCCCCCCGGGGGGGGGGGGGGGGGGGGGGATGATGGCCAGAGGGGGGTGGTCCGGGTTTCTCGATTTATTGCCTTTCCTTGTGTTTAGTGTTATACATAGAGGGTACAGGGCTAAAGAGAACCAAGTCCTTGTGATTCATTTCTGAGGAAACAGCTCTCAAAGTTGATTAGCTGCATTTAAAATAACCCTGGACTTCAAATCGTCTTCCTGCCTGGTGAATAGAAGTTGAACTATGGGGATGAATCATTGTTGCACAGAAAATATAGCATTTTTTTCATTACTATGGCGTTAACCCTCACTGCATTCTGTATCAAATTTGATACATAATTTATTTTTCATGTTAATGATGAATATATATTTTATTCACTCGTACACTCTGTATCAGATTAGAAACATCATTAGAGACCGGATAATAAACATTCCTTCCATTTTTCAATGGACAGCACAGATTGATAAGTCTGTGGTAGTCAGTTATTCAATTCCTGATACACTTATTGGCATATTGACGCAGTTTTTAGCATTTAAAAGGAGTCTTGTATCTTTGATGGTTGAAACAATTGATTGTAAAGAGGTATTTACCATTTGATATTACTTTTAAAATACTTTTTTATTGTTTTATAAAATGAAATAGTGATTTGGTACATTCATTAAATTCGATTTTATAATATCACAATTCTATTTGGATTTTTTGTATATTTTTCTGTTGTTTATATGTGAACTTCCCACTCCAAAAACAGTTTTTAATTTTTAATTTAAAATATCGTGCATTGAAGGGTTAATACAAAATGGGCAAAACACGGACTTGGTTCACTTTAAATGTGAACTTTCCGGGGGCGCACATGCGTATTATTTATTTGAATAATTGTGGAGACTAAGGATTAGATTTAGCTTATCTTTTAATGTATTTTATTATGTTCTTCTATCCCTATGCTTCAGAAACAGACGAACTTAAGTCCAAAAGTGACGATTTTCAGGTTATTGCATATAAAATCTGAATTTACATCAAGCCATAACTATGTAATTCTGATAAGTTTTCTTTTTTATAATTACTATGATTACAAGTGCGTAAATTAAATTTTTCGTTCTCATGTAAATTAGGCATAATTTTGGCTTATGCTCGCCTGGTTATGAAGTACAGATATACAGGGTGTTTCGAAAAAACGTGGCCAAACTTTAATGGTAGGTCAAGTATACAGAAACAAGTCATTTTCGCAATGAAACATGGAGTCGGGTTTGGAAAGGGGATTCGCTACGGGGGGGGGGTCTTCGTTAGCGAATGAAGTAAAAGAAAAGGATGCAACAGATGAAATGTACAACACAGATTGATTGGAATACAAATTTACAATTGCTCATTAACCCAGTGCATAGAAAAACGACATGCGAAGCGTGTATCACCTCAAACGGCAAGTCCTTGGAACACTTACTTATTCTCCTGACACTTACTTATTCTCACATCGCATACTACTGGTAATGTTTTTGATCATGTAACTGGTCGTTCTACAATTGGGATTCACTACAGGGACTCTTTGTAAGTGAATTAAGTGAAAGAAAATGATACACCAGATGAATTGTATAACACAAATTGAATAGAATACAAATTTAATAATATAAAATGGAATACAATTGAAATAACCCAGTTGCTTGAACAACATTACAAGACAGATACGATAATGGAAAGTAGGGCGCAGCATCAACAACAAACCTTTAGAATATTCAAAGTAAGTGTTCAAAGGACATGCCGTCTGAGGCGACACACGCTTCACATGTTGTAATTCGTGAAACCTAGTTGCTGCGCTGTTATAATTTGTATTCCATTCAATCTGTGTTATACATTTCATCTGGCGTATCCTTTTCTTTCACTAAATTCACTTACAAAGAGTCCCTGTAGTGAATCCTAATTGTACAACGACCAGTTACAGGAACAACAACAACATTACAAGTCGTACGCGACATGAGAATAAGCAAGTGTCAGGAGAATAAGTAAGTGTTCAAAGGACTTGCCTTCTGAGGCGATACACGCTTCGCATGTTTTTCATGTACTGGATTAATGTGCAATTGTAAATTTGTATTCCATTCAATTTGTGTTATACACTAGTGTATCCTTTTCTTTCACTTCTAAGAGCCCCTGCAGCTAATCCCCATTGCATTTTCAACTGTTATAATTAACAAAATTTAACAAAGATATTAACGATAAATTAATTAAATTAATTAGTCATAAATTAATTAAAACTCTTTTGTATTATATAGTAAGGCGCATATGCAGCTATTTCTAATATAATACAGAAACAAATACTATAAATATAAATCAAAAGTAAAAAGAGTATAAATAAGAAACAAAAGATTTGAACAATAACAATACACCTTTTTGCGTGCTCAACGCAACAGCATCAAGTGATTGCATCAACAGAAAATTTACAAAGATTATTATTAAAAGACCAAAAAATATAATATTCAAATTGGAAGGAATGAATGAGAACTTGAATGACGAATTTCCTCAAAGGACACTCGCTATTGAAGTTCTAAAAGTGGACAAAATTTTCTGTCAAGGATAAGATTATAAATCAAAAATATACCCTTTGTGTCCTGAATTTTGTCCGACATCAATACAAGAAACATTTTATTCCTTCCAATTTGAATATTTTTCTTTTACATTCTAAATTATATTTTTTGGTTTTTTTAATAATAATCTTCGTAAATTTTCTGTTGATACAATCACTTGATGCTGTTGCGTTGAGCACGCAAAAAGGTGTATTGTTATCGTTATTGTTTAAATCTTTTGTTTCTTATTTATACTCTTTTTACTTTTGTTTTATATTTATATTATTTGCATTTTCAACCCCATGTTCCATTACGAAAATGACTTGTTTCTGTATGCCTGACCTACCATTAAAGTTTGGCCACGTATTTTTCAAACACCCTGTAAATATGCCGCTTAGTAATTACTTGGTATGTGAAAGGACTTTTCTAGATGTTAAACATATGAGTGATGCAAGTAAATTTTAGTTAAAATGGGTTTTGAGAAACAAGTGCAGACGTTATTTATGCTCTTAAAGAAGCCCACGCTAATTTTCTCTGTTGTTCAGATCTTTGGATCGTGTCCAGATTGCCTGCTCTGTAGATTTACATTCTTCTGATTGCTTTAAGAATTCAAATGAAGGGAATTAGCTTTAGGAATTATTTTTTCTGGGCGGTTATTATTCTGAATAACAGCTTCAGAAACAAGGGCTGACAAGTACATTTTTGTGATGCATAGAGATTATTATAAAGGGGGTTCTTGGAAATACAGTCGAACTGCGATATAGCGAAGCCGGGATATAACGAACCCTCGGTTACAACGAACCTTTTACATGGTCCCAACTGAAGCCCTATGTTAATAATGTATTTTCATATGTTTACGACGAACAGCAAACACTAGAGACTCGGTTATAGCGAACTGAAAATTTCAAACTTTTCACTTGCCCAAAGGGACATTCTTTACTAATTGTGCTCAAGTCAACCCACCTTCTACAAGAGTTACCCCTTTTGCATGAAATACTCTGGTCCAGAGACCACATTCTTAGCCTATTGTACCTTTGTTAGAGTCCCTGCTAACCCCATGAGTGGGACAAATGAGCAACAGGCAAGGCTCTTTACATTTTATATCTCCCCTCCTCCCCCGGGGTGACCCCGCCCCCGGGGGCACCGGGAAGGGGGGGGGACTTTCTGGTAAGCTGGGGAAGTGAGTGAGGAAGATATCGTGGCATTAGTAAACGAAAAAAACAACTCTATTGTAAATTCGTCTTCAGATATGGAGGAAGAACAAGACGAACCAGGGCCTTCAATTGCAGATGCAAAAGCAGACACAAACGTTTTGAACAATTTTTTTGCCACAGAAAACAACGACGAACATGTTGTGGACCTGTTTAAAATAGTGGATAAACAAATTGACGAGTTGTATATAAAATCGAAAACTTTTCAACCAAAAATAACATCTTTTTTCAATGTAGTGGATTGGCAAATAAGTAAAAAAAGATAAATGTTTAGTTTGTTTATTATTCAGTATATTATTTAATACTTTATTTGTCCCTAATTACTAATGAAAATATTATGTTATTAAAAAGTTTATTATAGAAGTAGCAGTTGAGACATTTTTTTTGTAAATACGGATACAACGAACCTCGGTTAAAACGAACTTCGGAGTCGGTCCGTTAAGGGTTCGTTATAACGGGGTTTGACTGTATAAAACGTTTCGCTGGAAAATTCGTTTAAATGAAGCGAAATTTCTCAAATCAGTATGGCAATCTAAGAAAAGGTAGAGTTGAAAAGTAATAGGTAAATAGAACAATATTTGTATCTATTGAAGGATCTATTGTTTTCTTAGGTAACCTGATGAAGGATATATGCAATAAATGAATTTAATTTCAAAATAAGGGAAATTAATCGCAGCGAATTTTAATAGAACAACATTTTACTCAGGAAGTTTCTAATCATACTATAATCTGTAAATCCATGATATTGAGTGTGGTGACCATCAGAAACATGGAAATTGAATCTACTTTGTAAAATATTTGTCTATCAATCCACATCAAAACAATATCGTAAATCATTATTGTAATGACACGGTATTGTAATGATTCGGTGACAGTCCCGTATTATTGTAGCCCCGTATTAATAGAAAATATTCGTTTAGTGGATACGGGTTTCGAGTAAACCGATTTCACTAAACCTTCCAACAAATGCCGAAATAAAGCAAGCAATTGATATTTTGAAACGCGGCATGCAGCATTGTTCAACAAATTTTAAACAAGTAATATAAAAAATAATTTTTTTCAGTCAATTCCTACTTAGGTCAAGAAAGAAAAATTGTGTCTTAGAAATTTTTTCTTCCATATAAAACTAAAATTAATTAATTCAATTTAATTAATGAATTAATATTTCAAAAAACTGTATTAGCATCAAGTGTCATCCACTAGAAGTTTAAAAAAATGTATTTGAACTTGAGTGGATGAATAAAAAGTATTTTATTAACGATTGAAAATTTTACTTATTGTTTGGTAATCCTAATCTTGGCGACAAACTTGGCGACTTGGCGATAAATTTGGTGACCTTGGCGACAAATTTGGCGATTTGGCGGCAAAGTTGCGAGGCTCTAATAAATAAAATTAATTAATTCAATTTAATTAATGAATTAATATTTGAAAAAACTGCATTAGCATCAAGTGTCATCCACTACAAGTTTTAAAAAATGTATTTGAACTTGAGTGGATGAATAAAAAGTATTTTATTAACGATTGAAAATTTGAACAAGATATATATATATAGGGAGAGTGTGAACTAATAGTAGGAATTGTAAAACAATACGAGTACGAACAATATATAATTGAACTGTTAACGCATTCAACTTAGGCTGATACCTTAAACGGTACAAATATATAAAACCCACACCATTCGCATTTATTTGACCTTATTCAAGCGAGAAAGACTTTTTTCTTCCTTCATCGGAAAATAATATGATTCGTTTTTAGTTTTATTATTATGATCGGCTGATGAAACTTTCCAACACCTAGTGTGCCATTATACTGAACTAGCCATGAAAAAAGATCTTACAAACCATAATCCGCTTCTATCAGAAATCCCGGATGTATTAACACTTGTTCGATGACGGTTCTTCAATCCCAGTCATCGAATGGGACCCAAAATCCCACCCTCCAAACAATCCTAGGATTCCCCGAACATAAAGGGTGACAATCCGATTTTTTTCATCGATACATACTCACAGCTCCATCGATCCGTATCGGAATCGCAGGGAGATAAATAAAAAGAATGATATTTGATTGCAAACGTTTTTCGTTCCTGCCACAGCAATCGAAGATTCCGAGGCAGATATCTGCGTTTCGAGAAGTATTTTCTAATCGATAGCGCCCTCTAGAAAAGAACGCTTCAAAATTGTGTGCGGGAAACATAAATAGGAAAAAATCGGTTGGTTTTACCCCGATCTGGTCATTATGGAGGAATCAAAAATTCTTCCTCCTCCAATTTGAGATTTTTTCGCTGCTGCCAAAAAACGGAAAGAAAAATACGAGTACAAAAATATCTTTTGGCTTCCTTTTATCTGGAAACCTCTCAACTCGACTGCGAGGTCGACGGTGCCGAAACATTCTGCAAATGAGCATAAATTTCGTTCCAAACCAACTTTTATTCCATTGGAAATCGTTCTTCTTTTGCAGAGTCCCGTATCAAATATTCATCTGTCAAAAATCTATATTTTCTTCTCTGCGTGTGGCATCACTATGCATGAAATTCCTCGATGTTTTCTTTTTTTCCCGCCCGGAATTGTTCCATAGATAAATAAAAGGACGGGATTTCCACGGAATTTGGGAGGTATTCGTTAAAATTCTCTTTTAAGTGGGTAGAATAATAAGGGGGAACACACGTCTTCCGGGCATTTTTCTATTCGAAGAATGAGCTGCATTCGCGTCGCGAATGCATTTGCATTTTTAACCTGGCTGGCTTGTTTGCGTGGAAGCAAAGCGAGATTTGATTGAATTATTACTTTTTAATGCCAGCCAGATTGAAATTCGATCGAATTTGCGTATTATGATTTTTTGAACGCTTAGAATGGTGCTGCAATTGGTAGGCTCGCCACATCTGTAATTTGCAAAGCAGAAACAAAACCAGCGGGAGTGACCTCCCCGAAACTTTCTCGCATACGACCAGTAATTTGGGGTGGGTAAACACCCAGTTGGTAGGTAAATATTTTTGGGGTATTTACCCAAGGCCTGGTTATTTTGAAAAAAAATTATAAATGGTTATTTACAATGAAACATATAAAATTTATGAATTCCCCAAAACTTAATATTTTGCAAAAAAATTGCGTATTTTCGCAATTTTTACGCGCGCTGAGGTACCACAACTTTATTTAACGTTTTTGAGTACGAAATCTTACTATAGATATCGCACAACATTTCACTACACCTCTGGTTAATCACAGGAGTCCATCTGGAGAATATCAAAAAGAAGCTTCGTTTTGGGGATTGCCATAATTTCCGCGCGTGTTTGCGGCTCGCTTCAATTTCCGTCAAGGTCAAATGCCAACCATACTCACTTGAGTAAAATAAGCGAAACGCTCGCCAACACACAGTCGTAATGTGCATTTTGAACTAAATATGCAATTTGAACACCTGTTTTTCAAACGATTGGGATGAAAATTGGGCACAGATTTATAATTAATGTTAGCATCCATGATAGCAAGTTTTATTTATCTAAGCCAAAGGGCTTATGAGATACAAGTATGCGATTATACAGACCGACAGACAGTCAACCCTTTGACGGATGTGGCCCAAACTCTTATACGGACCTACATTCATGACGATAAAACTGTGTACGAAATTTTATCCATCTAGCTATTCACGTTTTTGAGTTATAGTGTTCACATGACCGCGGGCATGCACACAGACAGATTTCCCTTTGACGGATTTTGTCCCAAATTTGATAGAAACCTACAAATTATGTTTAAAGAGCACATACCAAATTTCATCCCCGTATCTCTAATAGTTTTTGAGTTATCGTGTTCAAAGACAGACATAAGTCCAAAATTGTGTTTTTCCGACTCAGGGAGGTCTGAAACGTGAAGATACGTCAAAATCTCGAGTTCGAATTTTTTGACGATTACAATACTTTCTCTTTGTATACTTCGTATACAAGAAAGTAATAAAAACGATTACGCCAAAATTCTAGACTGTAGACAGACACACATTTCGCAAAAGACGCAAGAGAACTCGGAAAAAAGTCATGATTTCGAGAGTATTGCGAGCAATCCTATGTATCTAAATTGATATAAATTGGAAGATCTTATGAAATTTGGAGCCAACTTCAAATTAAACATTTTCTGGTATAGTTATTTTCATAAAATATTATCAGAAAAGTTCTAATGCTCCATTATCAAGATTAATTGCGTTATTAACCCTTTGAACGGCAAAAATATTTCAGCTGAATGCTTTGAAAACGGCCTCTCCGTAGCTAAATGGTGAACGCAAATGTTTCGGAGCCGGTTTTCGGGTAATAAACAGAGAGCAACTTTCTACGCCGGAGCCGGTTTAAGAGTAATAATCGAAGAACGACTTTCTGCGACGGAGCCGGTTTTAGAATAGTCATCAGAGAGCGACTTTCTACGTTTCAGCCGGTTGAAGGGTTAATAATAGGCTGTTATACAAAGAATTGTAACTGGTAGAAATTACGAGTAACAAACACCACACTGCATATTTAGATACATTCGGCAATAGTGAACCCGAAACCCAGGAAATAGAAGATGGTTCCCCATTGAATTAACTGCATCCATTTTTTTATTAGTTATGGCTTGTCTGTTACTTTTCCGTTTAACACATTCACGCTGGCGCTGCAATCCATGTTTCTCCCCCATGGGCGTCAACTCTAAGACCGCTTTGCTTTACCGGGAGACGCCGAACTAAAGAGAGAAATGAAATTTTACCTTATTGATAACCATTGCTGCTCTTCATTTTTTCCAACACTGCTGTCATGTTTTTGCCAGCACTTTCTTTGAAATGTGTTAAAGTGTTACATAGAAATAAATAAACAATTATGTTTATAATATTGAATTGTTATGCTTATATTATCGAATTTATTATATTAGTTGTGTTTATAATATTGATTTGAAATAAAATAAACCTTACTTTTTCAATTAATATACGTTAAATTTCCATTATTTTAATTTTTAACTAAATGGAAATTGTCTCTACTTACTAAATGAACTAATTGTTGGTGGTACGCACCGTCTGATGAAACATTCACGTGCTAGCCACCTTTGGTACGCGCCGCTTCATGGGACATGTCAGTGCGAGCCACTGTGATTCGCGCCGCCTGATAGGGACATATCAGTGCGAGCCACCTGTGGTACGCGCCGCCTGATCTGACATCCAAGTTCGAGCCACCGGTGGTACGCGCCG